>JZKD02S1657564.1:76609-89217 GCA_000966675.3 Picea glauca
TGAGAAATTATACCAATTATTAATCCTTTAAACTACAATGTATATTATTTTACTTATTCAATCATGTTCATCATCAATATATTACTATATCATAAGCATTAACATTCATAAGTGCATAATAAACAATAACAAACACATCCACACAATGAAAAATACACCAATATTTATGTGGAAATCCAATGTGAGAGAAAAACACAAAATTCTTTTCTTATATGTCAAGAATTACATTCAAGGAAGCACCAACTTCCAATTCTCCAACTACAACTGGAAGAAGGCTCCAACCCCCTAGTTTCTTAGGTTACAACCTGAGGGAAGCTCTAACTCCCCAATTCCTTGTCTACAACTAGAAGGAGGCTACAACCCCCTATGTTCTCTGGCTACAACTGGAAGATGGCTACAACCACCTTTCATTTCCCCGTCCAACCACTCATAAATATAAGTAGAATGATGGAACCACTATCACACTATCACTATGAGATATACTGTTGTAAACCTGTACCAATATGTGCCACTGACCTGTAATCAACCTGTGCCACTCTCCTGTAACCAACCTGTACATGTGCCTTACCTATACCAACACAACTAAATACACCAACAACATGTACCGATACTCTCCTCAATATATCATATCTGATAACATATATCTCATACCCAAAATCACAAGAATATCATTCAAACCATGTGCCAACAATGCACATCAATCATATACATCAACCATGTACATCAACACTATACAAATATAACAAACAACATGTACCAATCATGTATCGATAACAAACCAAACCGTGTCTCAACAAGATGTATCAAGATCACCATGTAATTCAAGTGTGTATCTCATCCATGTACCCAATCATATACCTCTACCATATACCAATAACACACACCAAGATAACAACCCGCAGGGGTTTGGTCTAGTGGCCAGTGAACGTACTGTTAAGGCGTTCATGCTGTTACACAGGTCATGAGTTCAAACCTCGATTTATCTGGAGGTATGCTTGTGGGATGTGCGATTCCCCCTAGGGGTTATAAGGTAGCCAACAAGATTCGACCCCCTGTCACACGAGTACGATACTGTCGCCGTTGTCGATTCCCCTAGTCATTAAAAAAAAAAAAAACACCAAGATAACCAAAAAGATACCTCTAGCAATGCACCACACTCTCCATAAATCAAATACCATAAATCCTCAAATCAACTATGTGCCACAACTTCACTATTATAGAACCTCTATCTGTACCAATAACTTTAGCAACATACCTCAACCAAAAACCGTCAAACATGAACCAATACTAAACTTCAATAGATCTGCCTCAGATCAACTCTACAACAAGCCCTAAACTTCAAAGAAGGCATCCAAAATATTTACAAGACAAACCCTCAACCAGATTCATAGATTCAATACTACACATATGAAAACCATACCTTTTTCATCTTCTATAGTTCTGCTGCCGCGGTTTTGCTACCGAAAATCCACTGTCACGATTTTGATGCCATGATTTTTATTCCGCACTTTTCCTGCCATGATTTTCTTGCCGCACTTTTCCTACCGCGATTTTTCTGCCATACTTTTCCTACCGCGATTTTTCTGCCGCACTTTTCTTGTCGCGATTTTTCTGCTGTATTTTTTCTGCCGTGATTTTTTCTGCCGCACTTTTTCTACCACACTTTTTCTTTATCAATAATACCTACCCAAACAACCTTTCACAAAATAGATATTCAACGATATTCAATAGGTGCTAATAGGAAAACCTTTCTCTCTTATTTATACTTCCATGTATCTTTTTCAAAGGGTTACCTTCTAACCAACTTAACCCACTTTTCTTCTTTTAGAGCTAACCCACTTATAACCACTTGTCCACTTAACTTAACCACTTTCCACAAATAGTAAGTTCTCCACTCCTAGTTGCAACTAACTTTATTATTTAATTAATTTATTTTGCAACCACTTTGACTTATCCATAAATAGTAAATTCACCACTTTTTGTTGCAACCACTTTATTATTTAAATAATTTCTCTTTGCAACCACTTTGACTACTTTTTATTTAAATAATTTATCTTTACTCACAACTTTTTGTTGCAACTAACATTTCTATAATTAGTCAATTCATAACTTCTTTGTCCTTAACTAACTTTTTGTTGCAACCACTTTATTATTAATTATTTTCTTAATGCAACAATTTTACCCATGATTAAGTCCTAGTTACCACCAATTTGACTAGTACACTTCTTCTAGGAGCTTCTAGAATAATGGACTTCTTTGACCTTCTAGGCACTTCTAGAGAACTCATGAGGGTTCTTCAACTTCATATGGCCATAACTCTCTAACCGTGAGGAGTTATGTGACATTCCACATTTCCATATAGAATAGTATTACCTGTAAAATCACTGATATTCATGCCTTTATACCTCAAACAGACTTGGGTCCCTTACCCATGCCTTTGTGCTACCAGTATTTGCTATTGGACTTCTCCAATGGTTGACCACTAAGGGTTGACATCAATATACAATATCAGTCTCCAAGGGTTGACATCAATGACAACCAACAATCGAGACCAACTATCATTCAAACTAAGCCAACTGTCTGACAATGTATCTAGTGGAGATCAAGAGGAATTCTATCTAGATTTGGAAAATATGAGCATGAAACCTCATGTAAGAAACATGAAACCCTTTCGAAGGTATCCAAAATGTTTTCACCCATGAGGGGGTTAAATTAGGCTCCTACTTGCGGACATGAAATCTATGCGAAAGAGAACTCCAGAATCTTTGTATACCTGTAATCTAAAAACCATAGAACTCAACAAATGATGTAATATTCAGGGTGAATCTACTACCCTAGTTAGAAATAAAAACTACTTTGCATAAATCAATTTTTTTTCACTAAATCTAAAGATGAAAGTAAAGGAGGAAAACATATGCAAGAAATTATCCTAAAGGAGAAGCAAATGCATCAGTCATATCAAGCAATGCATGAAAGTAAACGCGCAAATGAAAGGAAATCATACATGGAAAGAAAAAATGCATTCTAACTACTGCTCAAAGAGATTAATCATGCCTACCCTACTATCTAACTAAGGGATGTGGCCGCTAGGTGAAATAAAAAATCCAATGCAACTACTCAAGGAGTTTATTAATAAATGTAAACCTTCCCTTGTGTTTGGTTATCAACCAAAATAGGAATATGTCAAGAATCACGTGGGTATTATGAAAAATATCAGTCACTCTCAAGTTTGGAACCTAGGTAAGGTCAAATATATGAAGGAGAAGGTCCAAACTATACAAAGGTTGACTAACATCTCCACAAAATTTCTGCATCCAAAGGTCCTCATGGATAATGTAATCATGAGAGTGGGTCCACCCATTGAGTTCACTTGTCAAATCATCAAGGAAGAGAGGTGTACAAGGTGGCTCTAGCTGAGAAAGAAAACACTGAATTTCTATGTTTCCCTTGATCAAAGAGAAGGAGGGAGAACAATCATAGGTCAAAGGAATGGTAAGCAAGATGAGGGCATTGATGGGTCAATGGTAAGGAAGATAAACAAGTTAGAGTTAATAAAGGGGGTTAAAGAAACTCATAGGTAAAGGGTAAGGTCTTTAAGACAAATGGGAATAAATTTCAAAATTCACGATACAACATATAATGAAAAATAAAAAATATTTAGCAGGAAATGACAAAATAGTAATGATATATCCAGAAAAATATCAGAACACCAGAATAACACTAGAATAATCAATAGGAAGAGAAAATTTATTATGATAGGAATGTTCACTTTCCTCTTTGAGGGGGAATCCTCCAGCAGAGAAAATCTCTATTACAATAATATCCAAGAAAAAATATCCGATGCCTCCTACTCTTATTTATACTAATTCTACCTTCTAAGGAATCTTCTAGAGGAAGATCTTTCTAGAAGCAAAATATTATATTAGGTATTATTACATGGACTTATTATTATTATTTATTAGGAATTATTAACTAATTCCGACCTTTATTAAATAGAAAACATATCCTACTAACTAATGACCCATGGAGAGGGGTTAGGATTAGATCCTAACATTCCCTCCCCCTTCAAAAGAAGGTTTTTTCTCAAGAATACAGGTGCGGAAACTACTAAAGTATGGTCGCGGGTTCCCAGGTTTCCTCCTATGGTGATGTGTCCTTCCACTTGATCAACACTTCCTTGATAGTGCGGCCACACAAATGACGTTCATGGTTATTGAGGACTACTTTTGGTTGGAGCCATAAGGAACCTTCTTCCTTTAATTCCGGCATGATGGTTTGGACTCTACAATTATGTTCCACCAATTTCTTCAGACATGAAACATGGAACACCTGATGGATCTTGGAAGTAGCAGGAAGGGCCAATTTGTAAGCTATAGAAATAATACACTTGTTGATTTGGTAGGGTCCATAAAACTTAGGTGTTAATTTGTGATTTCCTTGAGCTTTGAGAGATGTTTGCTTGTAAGGTTGGAGCCCGAGAAAAACCTTATCACCTTCCTAAAAAACCATTTCTGAATGATGCTGGTCTGCCTGTTGCTTCATGCTATTTTGGGCCATGTGGAGGTTATCCGTTAGAATCGATAGAGTGGTTTTAAGAACTTGCAACATTGTATCAATAGATTAGACCTTGGATGTGCCAGGAAGATAGGTAGTGACTGTTCGTGGCCTTTGGCCATACACCGCTTCATATGGGTTCATTTTAGTGGTCATATAATAGGAAGTATTGTACCACCATTCTTCCAAGGGAAGCAACTGCACCCATTGGTGTTGTTTGTCTAAAGAAAAACAATGCAAGTAGTTTTCCAAACATTTGTTGACTACTTCCATTTGGCCATCAAACTAGGGGTGATAAGATGTGCTCATGTTTAGTTGGGTGCCCTGCAATTTAAACAACTCTTTCCAAAATGTGTTGGTGAAAGTTGGGTCACAATCAAATACAATAGAGGTTGGCATGCCATGTATCTTGAAAATAAGATCAAGGAATACTTATGCTACGGGTTCCAGTGTGAAAGGGTGAGGTAAGGGACCAAAATGAGCATACTTGGAGAGGTGATCAACCACCACCATGATGATAGACTTGTTCCTAGCTTTCAAAAGGCCCACTATAAAATCCATGGAGATTTCTGTCCATAGAGAAGATGGAATGGGTAAGGGTTGTAGGACGCCTAGAGACTTGACCATTTCACCTTTATTATGTATGCATACCTCACATTCTGTGGCAAATTGAAGTATATCGTTCTTCATGCCTACCAAGACAAAAGAATGACGAGCACGATCATATGTATTTTGGAAGCCTGAATGACCTGCTATAGTTGAGGAGTGCAACTCATTCAAGAGCCTAGGATTGAGTGTTGAGAAGGGTGAGAGAACCAGGAGATCCTTATATCAGAGAATATTATTCTACCAAGTGTAGCTAGTGGGAGGATGAGGGTCCTCTTGAATACGCCGAATTAATTTGGAGGTAGCCTAGTGTGTTAGCCATTCTTGGCGCACTTCTTCAATCCAATCAAGGACCGGTAAGGATAAATCAAAGAGGGAGCTGTCCTCCTCATGTTGTCTTGACAATGCATCTGCTACTATGTTATATTTTCCCTTTTTGTATATGATTTCATAATCATAACCCAACATTTCTTTTAGCCACTTTTTTTTTTTTCCTAGAATGATAGTCGCTGTTCCAAAAAATATTTCAGGCTATGGTGATCTATTTTAATCTGAAAATGACGTCCCAATAGATATGGTCGTCAGGTGTGCAATGCAGGGAGAATGAACATAATTTTTTTTTCATACATATATCGACCTAGATAGAGACCACTCAACGCTTGGCTAGTAAATGCCAAGGGTTGACCGTGTTGGGTGAGCACTGCACCTATATCCGTGCCTGAAGCATCTAATTCCACCAAAAAGGTTTTGTTGAATTCAGGGGATGCTAGAAAATGGGTAGTGCACATGGCCCTCTTTAAATCTATGAAGGTTTTCTTAGCAACAAGTGTCGAATGAAATGAATTATTCTTAAGGAGGTCATTCAAGGGCTTATCAATTTTTCCACAATGATTGACAAATTTCCTGTAATATCCTGTGAGACCAAGAAAACCCCTTACGAGCTTTAAGGTCATTGGTCACAACCATTATTGCATAGATTGTATCTTTTTGGGGTCCACTTTTACCCCATCTTTGTTGACATTGTTCCCCACTTATTCCACTTTGTTGGTAGCAAATAAACATTTGGTCTTTTTGACAAACAATTGGTTTTCCTACAGCAAGTGAAGGACTTTTTCCACATGAAGAAGATGGCTATCCTAGGTGAGGCTATAAATGAGGACGTCGTCAAATAAAACCAAGAAAAAATTTCAAAGGTAAGGTTTCAATATTTTATTCATGAGACTTTGGAAGGTGGATGGAGCATTACAAAGGCCAAAAGGCATGACCAAGTATTCATAATGTCCCTCATGAGTTCTGAAAGCAATCTTTGAAATTATGGGTGCTACTACTATCAATCAACACCACAACTGGCCTATGTTTAATGTATCCCTTGATCTTCAATGTCCGTGGGGATGAAATACCTGAGAGTGCATGAAGCGAGATGACCGGTTCCATGGATTCCATTGGCGTGACAACTGGATCTTCAACAGGATCACTTGGCTATGCCACCTCTTGGTATGAAACCTCATATAATGGGATGTCATCATAGGAAGAGGAAGCTGAGGCATCAATTTGGAAGAAATTTTGTTCTCTACATTTATTCCCTGGTGCATACTTTTCATCTCAATAGTAGAAAATACCTTGCTTTTGATGTTTCTCCATTTTGGTAGGAGAGACCTTTTGTACCTTCAAATTTTGGGTCAGAGCAGGGGTAGCCCTTGGGAGATGATGGGTGGTAAATGGATCCTTCATGGATGGCACCTCGAGGATGGTATCTGCTTCCTTGGATAATTGACATGCCTGCAACCAGGTAGTAGGATGATGGATGTTCACATGAGCCTTGATAGCTTCTTTTAAACCACTAATAAAACATTCAAGGTAAAATTCATCAGATAAGCCCTCGGTATGGATAACCAACTGTTCAAATGTCGTGATGAAGTATTTGACAAATCTAGTTTGGCGCAACTTAGTGAGTCGACCCAAAAATTGTGATTTTGTATCAAAACATGAACAAATATCTTTGGAGAACATGTTCTAATTGGGAGGTCCTGGATAACATTTCTTATGCCACTGCCACCACTACCAATGTTCTTGATCCAAGTACAAAACCCCTACTTGGATTTTGGTCTCATCATCTCGAATATCATGAAGGGAGAAGTATTGTTCCATTTGAGAAACCCACCTGACTGGGTTCGAACCATCAAATTTATGCATGTCAACTTTGGGCACCTTATTCCAAGAAGGTGGAGAACCCCAAGGGGAGTGGGAGGAATGAGTATGTTCATAATGAGAAGACTGAATTTCTTCTTGATTTGGCTCAACATTCTTACCCTTGAAGAGTTGCACCAATTTGTTGTATTGCTGGTTAAGGGCTGTCGTGAATTCATTGTGGAGGGAAGCTATGTTGTTGTCAATTTGTTGTTCCAGGTGGGACACTCTATCCTCCAAGTTTTCTTGGGATTGAGAGTGATTTATAGGCATGGTGAAGGCTTAGGTAGTAGTGGAGGTGTTGGGATGGAAAAATGGGCTTAAAAATGATAGGTACCCGAGTGATCATGACAAAGAGAGTAATCCAATGGGATAGATCTCAAGAAAGGCATCCCAGAGGGGGTTGGGTCCACAGGAAAAAAAGGATTAAAATTAAAGGGTACCACTACGATCAAAATGAAGAGAAGAATGCAATGGGATAGGTCACAAATAAGGGTACTGACAAGACTAGACTATTTTTTTTTAATTTTTATTTTTACTCCTGCGGAGTTATACGTTGAACTGAATAATACTGTAGAGGCAGAATGCCCAAATTATTAACATGACAAAAGATGTAGTAATTTTGCATCCCTAATGCAGATGACAAGGTTTCCCTCTAATAGATCTTATCTTATCTTTTTCGATTTTTTTCCCAAGGGTTAGGGTTTGTAGGGAATCTACAATCAAGGGTTTTCCCTATGCTATAGCTCTCTTATATACATGTGGGGTCCAACAATAGTACTCGGCCCAATATCTTAGGGCACCAAATAAGGAGGCTAGACCATACCCTTAGCCATACTACCCGACTACCCAGGTACTAGAGAGTCACTTCCCGAGTGTTGTTCTCGGTGACACTATAATAGTCAGGAGACCAATAGATTTATCTAAGGAGGGCTTCAAGATGCCTAGGCCGATCCTATACATGTGATTTATGATGCACTACCACTCAATGGGGTACCAACATGGGTTATAAGGGTGGCCAACATATGTGCACTTAAGAACCACTTGCATTTCCTGTGTGTATGACTCCCCAACTGTGGGTTTATGCGTGTAACAATAACTCTTTGTAGCTTAAAGACGTCAGAATACGTCTCTACCCTGAAAAAAACATTTATCCCAAAAGTCTTGCCCTAGAAAGAGCTTTGACACCACTTGCAATATTCTTGATACAATATATTATGCAGAACAAACAAATCTAGTAGGAAATGAGAGAATAATAATGATATATCCAGAAAAATATAAGAAGAACACCAGAATAACACCAGAATAATCACGAGGAAGAGTAACTTTATTATGATAGAAATTCTCACTTGCCTCTTCAAGGGAGCAACCTCCAACAGAGAAAATCTCTATTAAAATAATCTCCAAGACAAAATATCCAATGCCTCCTACTCTTATTTATACTAATTCTACCTTCTAAGGAAACTTGTAGAGGAAGATCTTTATAGAAGCGAAAACTTCTAACAGGTATTCTTACATTGACTTATTCTTATTTATTTATTAGGCCTTATTAACTAATGTCAGCCTTTATTAAATAGAAAACATATCCTACTAACTAGTAACCCATGGAGAGGGGTTAGGATCGGATCCTAACAAAAATACTCATACTTAACCCTTTTATGCAGAGGTGGGAAAATGTCACTCAAATTCTTTGATACCTAGCTTGGTGCACAAGGTATGGAAGGTATTGGTGAACTCCGGAACTACTTGGCCCCTCTCTTGTCGCAGTGTGGTCCATCTCATGTACTGGTCCTCATAGTTGCCAACAGGGTAATATTGTTCCTTTACCGCATCCACAAAAAAATGCCAAGTGGGATCGACCCCATATATTCCAGGCTCCTCTGTGGAACTTTGCTCCTTGTAAGTTTCCCACCAATGTTTGACATGATGGAGAGATTTAAGGAGTGCGAAGGTGATCTTTTCTTTGTCGGAAAAATTGTGAACAGAGAAATAACCTTCTAGCAGAGTTAACCATTTTTCTAAGGCTTCTGCATCTATCTGTCCTTCAAATACATGAATATCAAAATCAACTTGTACCTTGAAAGGTGAGGTGCCTCCAAAGTGGCTGCTTGATGAAGATGCACTTGATGCTCTCGACAAGCGTTTAAGGATGTGGGAAAAATTCTCCATCATTTCGTCCCTCTGTCGCGTGAGAGATTGCTCAAGCAATAGATTGATAGGATCGTCTACTCTGTCGTTTTTTTTTTCTTCTGCCATTGAGGGTTTCTTGGGTGTGCGAGAGAGATCGTCTTCAAGAGAGACAAGCTAGATACCCAAATTGCTATACTTGGACCTCGTCGGGGACATGCACTGAAAAAATGATTAAGAGCAGCCTGCTCTGATATCACTGATCCAGATTATTTTCGACATGAAATGAGATCAGAGATATAATAAATAAATGCACAGATATGTCACAGATATTCAATAATATAATATAAATATATCAGATATGAAACCATAAACACAGATATACAGTAATACACGATTTGTATTAATGAAAGAAATGTACAAAGACTGTAAAAATACAGAGTGAAAGACTTGCTAGAATGGTGGCAGCTTATCGCTGAGAAGAGATGTGACTACTACTCACATTCACAAGAAGATGATTACAATGAGGCTCTGAAGGAATTTTTACAATAAATAGGAATGTCAAAAACCCTAGACATCCAAAAACCTAACCCTAGGAGATGAAGCACCAAAATTCACGTGGGCCCCGTTTGGGTAAGTTAGTACATCAACTTCCCGGGGTCGTAACGTTTGCATACGATCTCCGTTTTAGGCGTATGATAGATAGTTGGAAAGGTATCATCAAGAAGATTAATTTTTGGGGCTCAATTATTCTTTTGACTATCATTGATAACCTCTATCTATAAAAACATTCATTTAGGCCCTCAAAATGACCCCGATAGTTAAAACCTGCTAAAAATAGTAAATTGCCAAAATTGCCAGTAAACTATTTTGAGCCAGTCGAAAAAGGTGGGTGGCCACTGATATTCACCTGGATCAATCCTCCCTCCTTAGGAAGAAATGGTATCCATTGCATTGAGTTCCCGGGGGAGAGGGAAAAGTGTTTGCTGGATCTGCATCTTGGTGAGCTGTTTGTATTGTTGGAGACGTCACGCTGCTTAGTTTGTGGAAGTATATCATGAACCTGTTGAAGCTGAGGCTGTTCAACAAGTCGAGCTACATGAGAGGACGGTGTGTAGAAGGAATCTTTTCACTTTGTTGCAACCTTGTAGACCTGCTTCTATTGGATAGAAGGTGCAGTGGGCGAGGGTTTAGTGGTTGCAGTGTCGTTCTGTTCACCTTTTGAACAGATTGTGAAGAAGCTGAATTTTGCAGCATGATGACCCCCCAAAGTAACAATGACACTACGGGGTCGAGACTCATAAATAGCATGGCGTCTACACATATATGGTTGGCCCAAGAGAACATCACAGACATCCAATGGGGAAACATCAGATAATACCTCATCGTTGAAGGGTTGGATGCCATATGAAAATTGACACTGTTGGATGACATGGAGATCTTGTCCTTGCCGAAGCCAGCCGATGTTGTATGGCCGTGGGTGTGGTGTTGTTGAAAATCTCAACTATTTGACGACCTCTGCTGAGATGAGGTTTTTCTGGCTTCTGCTATCAATAATAAAATGCAGCGGGGTCCTCTTCACCCACATCTGTGAATGAAAAAGGTGCTCCCCCTCTTCGGTATCTATTGGTTCTTCTAGTTTAATTGTTGTGGTTGCAACAATAGCAGTGGGGTTTGCGTCAATGATCTATCTTTTACCAATATTTTCAGAATCGGATTCTGAATTAGGGTTCGAATCCTTGTCTTTGATCTCGACCACCAATAACTATTTTGAGCGACATTCATCAGTGTTGTGCCAGGGGATTTTGTGGAAATCACACCATTTTTCGGTGTCCTTATTTTTCTTCCCGTGACCCTTCTTTTCCTGTGTCTTGGACTGGTTTTCGGGAGACTGTTTGTTGGGGCCATTTTTGTCATACTTTGGTTGTTGCGGATTTGCAGACCCAAATTCCCGTTTGTTCTGGTGCTTCTATCTATTCACACATGAAAATGAGAAGAAGGAAAATTATATAAGAGTGCACCTTTTTCAAAGGTTCTTCTTGTTTCTCCAACGTTGGATCAGTCCTAGCTTGAACATGATCTCCCTGCACTTAGATAGAACTATCTTCCTCTTATACTACTTTCAAAAAGTTAGATAAAGTTAAATCTAACTAAATGAAACAAGAATAACATTCATATGTAAA
Organism: Picea glauca; assembly: GCA_000966675.3. NCBI lineage: Eukaryota > Viridiplantae > Streptophyta > Pinopsida > Pinales > Pinaceae > Picea > Picea glauca. The sequence goes on from JZKD02S1657564.1 coordinate 88,267, forward strand.
CTAAATGAGACATAAGTTTTGGAATAGGCCAAGCTTATATTCATGAGAAACAATGGACACTTACAACCGAGTTGATGTGATGCAAGCTTCCTCCAATGCTCTTCCTATCCAACCCATTGTGCACTGCCAGAATCTCACTGAAATATCTCTGAATGTCATAAGAACAAAGGTTTGATACTCTTTATAACTCTCCTTTTACCCTTGAGTGGCCTCCTTATATATAAAATGAAGGCTCAACCACCATGGAAAAGATCACTCACTAGATCCACAAAATTGGGATCTCCAAGATTTTTAGGGAGAAAATATATCTTAAGGATTTTAGGGAGAAAATATCTCTCAAGGATTTTAAGGAGGAAATATCTCTCAAGATCCATCATATTAGGATTTTAGCTTGAGAAAATATCTCAACCATTCATGAGACTCTCGACTTCTCCTGGAGATTAGGAAGCTAAATGTGAGATGGATTCTCACACTAAATTAATTTCCTTTTTTCAATAAAAATGAATAATACATGTGCACATAGTATTTTTACCTTAATATGATGAATTTATCCTCCAAGATATTGATGGATTATGAAAAGCACTCCCTCATTAAAGTGTGAAAAATCCACACTTAGTAGTGTGGGAATTTGGTGTGTAACAGATGCCCCCTAAAGTGTGAGGTCAGAAGAGAAGTTTACGGCCAAAACACTTTACAAAATTATGTGTTCCAAGGGGTGATGGAATAAGAGAGCCAGCTGGAAGCTACAAACAAACATCAAACAACACATATATGAATCATCCTGAGGTAGGCTGATCCAGATTATTTTCGACACGAAATGAGATCGGAGATATAATAAAGAAATGCACAGAGATGTCACAGAAATTAAATAATATAATAGAAATATATCAGAGATGCAACCATAAACACAGATATATAGTAATACATGATTTATATTAATGAAAGAAATGT
>JZKD02S1657564.1:108658-122302 GCA_000966675.3 Picea glauca
TCATTACTTCCCTTGAACAAAAACTATTGATTATTTCTCATATATTGTGCATGGTGTATTGTGGTGTATTGGTGTAACTCTTATACTATTGTTCATTGCTCATTGGATATAATTGCAAAGTTTAAGTATAAGTTGAAAAAGGTTTTTAAATCATTCTTGATATTGATTCACCCCCCTCTCAGTATCAACAGAGTGGAAGGATAGAATAAGAAAGGCAAAAGGGTTGATATCTCGAATGCCCAAATTCCCAATAGCCGTTGGATCACTTTAAGTGGAAGGATATGATAAGCAAGGAAAAAGGGTTGAGATCTTGAATACCCAAATTCCCGATAGTCATTGGATCACTTTAAGTGGAAGGACAAGATAAGCAAGGAAAAAGGGCCAAGATCTCAAATACCCAAATTCCCAACAACCGTTGGATCACTTTAAGTGGAAGGATAGGATAAGCAAGGAAAAAGGGTTGAGATCTCAAATACCCGAATTCGCGGCAGCTGTTGGATCACTTTAAAGTAGAAGGATGAGATAAGCAAAGAAGAAGAGTCGTTGTCTTTAAACCAAGGCAAAGAAACATCACAGACAGATCAAGCCATCAATATAAGATCATGATCAACAAACAACATTCGTTTCAGGTTAAAAGTTGTGAGGAGGTTACACTTTGGGGAATCTCACTTCGGGAGAACTAGGAAGTGGGGAGATCGAATTACCTGAAGTCCCGAAGGCTGAAATTCTGAAGTCACTCTCAGCTGTTGATATGAGATACATTTTGGATAGTATCCTGACCCTTTTATCAAGGATAAGAATATGTGCCACATCAGGAGATCTACATCAACAGACCACATCAGCAAGGACACGTGGAACAGTCAGATAATGACAAGTGTCAAGGTTAAATCGACATTTCAGGTACATGTAAATCATGAGTCTGAGTGACACATGGAAGCCACTCAACCTGTTCCACATCATCAAGTGATGTCAGCAAGTTACGTCACTCAAGAGTTTTACTTCAGGAGATTTGAAAGGTTGCAAAGTCCTGAAGTCCCGAAGGACGAAGTACCAAAGAACACGGTCCCAACACTGGACATATGGGGGCTAAAAGGAAAAAGGACAATGAAGAGATAGTTATTAAATTAATAAGCTCATGGTTCTGCACCTGTGGTCATATGTAAATGGTTTGAAGGAAGCACCTCAGCAGAACTCAGTTTCTGTAGTATTTGCAGAGATTTGGGATTGATTTAAAAGATGAAATTGATCCATATCTATGATCAATTTATGAAAATCCTTCATGGTAAGGTTTGAATAATAACATAGATTATGGTTAAGTAAAATGAAGATGTGTGATGGTCCAAATGAAAGGACACAATGTGTTAAAACTCATGTCGTTTTGAAGATTATATAAACGAGAAAGAGTGGTGAGAAGAAATTGTCTCTACAGTCTGAATCAGAAGATGTATTAAATCACAGAAGCAAAGAGAGATGCAGTGAAGACACGATACAAAATTTTTCTAGATTCAGAAAATAAGGGTGGTTGGGTGGTACAAGGTCAGGTTGATGCCTGCAAGGGAGTTGGTGCTTCCTTGTTAGTTGTAGTTAACAAAATAGGGGGTCGAAGCTTCCTACCAATTGGTGCTAGTGAACAAGGGGGTGGGTGCATCCTGATCAGTTGGTGTTGATATAAAATGAAGAACATCTTCTGTCTATGTAACATGTAAAACAAAATTTTGCAGTTAATAGAAAAGTGTTTGTGGTTTTCCCAATTGGGTTCCATGATAAATATTGTGTTAAATTATTTTTTTTGCATTAACAAAATAAAAATTGACAAATGATTGAGTCATTGATTCACCCCCCCCTCTCAATGATAGGATTTGATCCTTCAATTGGTATCAGAGCGGGTATCTTCACTAAATATTTAAATCACTTGAAGAGAAATATACATCAGAATGGATCAACAGTCAAAGATGTCTTCAAAAGTCCCCTATTTGATGGTGAAGACTATGTCTTCTGGAGTGTTATAATGAAAAGATATCTGATGTCCATTGGACTAGAAGTATGGACATTAGTTGAAAATGGATATGATGTTCCAAAAACCACTCCCATAGAAGTAGAAGACAATAAAATTTTTTGGGAACATGCAAAGGCTTTAAACACACTACAAGATGGACCAAGTAAGAAAATCCTAGCTAAAGTACTAAACTGTAATAATGCAAAACAACTCTGGGATAAATTGGAAACTATATATGCAGAAGATTACAAGGTAAAAAGGGCCAAACTTCAGACTCTCAAAGTACAATATGAAGGTCTAAAAATGAAGGATGAAGAAAATATATCAGAGTAATTCAAAAGAGTTGATAATATTGTTAATGAAATCAGAGGTTTGGGAGTAGAAGTGTCAGACAATGAGCTAGTTGAAAAAAATACTAAGAACACTACCTATTCTATACACTCCTAAAGTGTCCACTCTTGAAGATCGAGAAAATCTAGATCAACTCATCATGGATGAGTTGTATGGAATACTCACGGCCTATGAGTTAAGATTAGGACATGAGAACCGTCCAAAAGGAGAGGCAACATTCAAGGTGCTCAAGAAAACAAAAAATCAATAGAAAAAACCTGAACCCAGCCATCATGAAGAATCTGATGTAGAATAAGCCAATTTTATTAAAAAAAATTGGAAAGGATCAAGGAAGTACAAATGCAAGTTTTCTTTCAATTTTTTTAATTGTGGAAAGATTGGCCACTTTTCAGCCAAGTGTCCCTATCCCAAGGAGGACCCTAAATATGAAGAAGAAAAAAATAAACAATACAAGAAGAAGGAAAAACCCAACTACAAAAAATGGTTTTACAAAGGGAAAAATAATTTTTACTCAAAAGAAGAAAACAATAGTTCATCAGAATCCAGTGACAGTGATGATGATGATGAAGTCTTTTTTCTAGGTATTGAAGAACCTAATGAGATAGAATAAATTGAGCACGAGGAAGAGTCGGAAGATGAAGCAAAGGTTAATATGGAAGAAGAACTTCTTAGTGCCTTGGCTGAATTAAGAAAATACAAAACCAGATATAGACAACTGAAAATTAGTTGAACAAAAGGAAAAACATGAACAAAAAGAAAAAGAGATGGGGAAACTCATGAGCAACCTAAAAAACCAAATCCTAGAAGAAAATAGGATGGAAGAAAGTCTGGAGAAGTCTCTTAAAGAGAAACAAATAACCTTTGAAATAATGGAGGCAGAAATAGTTCACCTAGGAAAAGAACTTGAAAAAAAACTCATTCAAACAAGATATGAAAATATCTCTAAAATATTAGATAATATTATTACCACACAAAGGGATTCAGGTAATAAAAATGGAATAGGTTATTCTCAAGAAGAAAACCAAGTTAGTTCAAAATATTATGCAGTTGCTCTCCTCAGTAAATTCAAGAATAAAGATGAAGAGAAGACAAGTAATGATCAGAACTCCAGAGGACTACTTCCACCCATCAAGAAGGAATATAAGACGACACCAAAGAAGGTTTATCAAAACAGGTATCCTCACATTTTCTTTGTTTATTGATTTGCATGCTCTAATTTCATACACAAAGCTATGAATTGTACAACATATAGAAGGAAAAATTTGAGGGTTAAGAACTATAACTATAACTCAGAAACTATAACTCCTTTGAACCTCTACAAGAAGGGGACCTAGAATGATTCATATGTCATAACTATGGACATAAGGCCAGTAGTTGTATATTAATGGAAGTCTCAGAAAAACCAAAGTTCATTAGAGAGAAAAAGAAGCTTTGGAAAGAAAAAACATCAAAAGAGGAATGTCTCTTTGCCTTGAAAGCTCAAGATAAAGAAGATCTCTGGTATGTTGACAGTGGGTGCTCAAAACATATGACAGGAAACAAGGACAATTTTTTGAACTTAAAGAAACAAAAGGGTAAATTTACATTTGGTGACAACGCTTCAGGTAACATACTTGGGAAAGGCATTGTGAGTTTGGGAAAAGACAAAGACAAGAATGTGCTTCTTTTTGAAAAACTGAAACCTGGCCTATTAAGTGTCATCCAAACCTGTGATCAGGGACACTTTTGCATCTTTGATTCCCATAAATGTGATATTATGAGAGAAGACTCAAGAAAATTGGTTGGTACTGCTCCTAAAACTCCCGAGAATGTATATATACTAATTACAAAATTGAATGAGGAATGTCATATAAATTTAGTAGATGAAAGTTGGCTATGGCATAAAAGGTTGGGGCACATTAACTTTGACAATTTAGTGAAATTCAACAATCTTTGGGTAGTAAGAAACTTGCCAAAGATCATAAATCCCTCAAATCCTATGTGTAGACACTGTCAACTAGGGAAGAAAACTAGAATAAGGTTCAAAACAAAAGAATACTCAAACTCAAAACCTTTAGAGCTTGTTCACACCGAACTTTGTGTACCTACAGGGAGCAAGAGTTTTCAAGGAGAGTTCTACTTTATTCTCTTCATTGATGATTTTACTAGAATGGGTTGGGTATGTTTTCTCAAGGAAAAAGCAGAAGCACTTAAAAAATTCAAAGCTTTTAAGACCCTTGTTGAAAATGAAAAAGAGACAAAAATCAAATGTCTTAGATCAGACAATGGTGGTGAGTTCACCTCAAAAGAGTTTGATCTCTTCTATGAAACCCATGGAATAAAAATAAATTTCTCTCTTGCCATAACACCTCAGCAAAATGGGATTGCTGAGAGAAGGAATAGAACAGTTCAGGAGGTTGCAAGGACTATGCTCAATGAAGCAAAATTATCTGATGGATATTGGAGGGAAGTTGTCAGAACAACAATATACATATTGAACAAAGGTCAGATCAGGATTAATAGTAATAAGACTCGTTATGAATTATGGTTTGGAAGAGCTCCTCCAGTAAGATACTTCAAGGCCTTTGGAAGTAAGTGCTACATCAAAAGGCTTGATGAGAATCTTAGAAAATTTAATGCTAGATATGATGAAGGTATCTTTCTTGGATATAATTCTACCAAGAAAGCATACAGATGCTAAAATATTAGATTACATAAGATTGTTGAGAGTGCATATGTCAAGGTGGAAGATTTAAAAACAATAAGTATCAAACATCAAGAGACTATACTTGACAGTGAAGATAAAGACGATGATGAGTTAGTTGGTACACAAGCATAAGAAGTAGAAGAGAATAAAGAATAAAGGGGAGAGGATGATATGGATACTAGTGAAGATGAGGAATATATTCGAGAAGAATAGATAAGAGAAGAATCCCCAAGAAGAGACACAAAGACACCCTCAAGATTGACTCAAAAGAATCGTCATGAAGAACTGATTATTGGAAATAAAAGCGATGGAGTGCACACAAGAAGACAATTGTTGCATTAGATAGAAATAACACTTTTTCCACATATTGATCCCAACCCAATAAAAGAGGCATGTAAAAATGAGAATTGGGTCAATGCTATGAATGAAAAAATGGACCAGATTGAAAAAAATCAAACTTGGGAACTAGTTCCAAGACCAAAAAATAAAAATGTCAATGGAACTAAATGGGTGTATAAAAAAAAATGAATGAGAATGGGCAAGTAATCAGGAACAAAGACAGATTGGTATGTAAAGGGTATGCTCAAGTTGAAGGAGTAGACTATGAAGAAACATTTTCACCTGTGGCTAGATTAGAGGCAATTAGGATGTTAGCTTTCTCCAACTACAGAAAATTCAAAGTATACCAAATGGATGTCAAGTCAACATTTCTCAATGGAAACTTAGAAGAGGAAGTCTATATTGAGCAACCAGAAGGATTTCAATTAACTAACAAAGTATACTATGTCTGTAAACTAAAGAAAGCACTCTATGGGATAAAACAAGCACCCAGAGCATGGTATGCAATGATAGATTCTTATTTACAAAAACAAGGCCTCAAAAGAGGATCAACAGACAACACTCTTTGTTCTAAAATTGTTGGTAATAACATGCTTATTGTGGAAGTATATGTTGATGATATTATATTTGGCAGTGATGATCAAAAAATGAGTAAGGACTTTTCTAGAAGTATGGACCAAGAATTTGAAATGTCCTTGCTTGGTGAACTAAATTTCTTTATTGGATTACAAATAATACAATCCAAAAGAGGATTCTTTGTCCATCAGTCTAAGTATGTTAAATATATGCTTAAGAGATTCTGGTTAGAGGATTGCAAACCTGTTAGTACACCTATGAAAGTTGGATGCAAACTGAGCAAGGAATATGAGTCCAAAGTTATAGATCCAAAAAACTATAGATCAATGATTGGGAGTTTACTCTATGTAACAGCTTCCAGAACTTATGTCAAGCAAGATCTTGGGATGGTGGCTATATTCCAAGCAACACCAAAAGAGAGCCATGTTCAAGTTGTGAAAATAATCTTTAGGTATTTGAAAGGAACCCTAGATCTTGGTTTGTGGTACCCTACCAAGGATTAATTCACTTTAAAATCCTATTCAGATGCAGATTGGGAAGGTTGTGTAGATGACAAAAAAATTACAAGTGGCAGAGCATTCTTTTTGGGAGAATCATTGGTAGCTTGGATAAGAAAGAAACAGTCCTCAATTTCTCTGTCTAGCACTGAAGCTGAATATATTGAAGCAACAAAATGTTGCACACAAGTGGAATGGATGAAACAAACCTTACACGACATCAAAATGGTATTTGAAGAACCTACTACTATATATTGTGATAATACAAGTGCTATAAGTCTCTCCAAGAACCATGTCCAACACTCCAAATAAAAACACATTCCCATAAAATACCACTATCTAAGAGATCAGGCTGAAAATAAGAACATTAAATTGGAATATGTCCCAACACAAGAACATGTGGCAGATATTTTCACAAAACCCTTAAGCAGAGATGTATTTGAATATATCTGACAAATATTAGGAGTAATCCCTCTTCAAATCTAATCTCTCAATAAAATAATGCATCAATTGGCACCAATTCAGGGGGAGACAACAATCAAAGTAAGAAGGAGTCATTCAATTATGACAGGAAAAGTATGATTGCAGGAGGAGTTACCTGAGTTCAAATTCTGGTCAGAAGTATATAGACAGACAAAGGTTTACCATAGGGGAAGCAACCATTTTCCATTGATGTTGAAGGGGGAGAGTAACTTCAGAGGAGAGAAGCATCATCACAGGGGGAGATTGTGTATGAAGTTGGTGTGTTGCCATCGATGAAAAAGGGGGAGCTTGTTGGACATATTGACATTAATGTGTTGTCATTGATGTCAAAAATTAGGACGGTATGTAGAGATTAAATCTCAAGAGGGTTAGCGAATGAAGATCAAAGATCATAAGAGATGACACGATGAAACGCAGAAGCAAAAGCGCATTGTAGAAACATGATCATATCAAGTCAGGACTGTTGGATACGCAAGCGCTAGATCAACGACAGGGATGTATTGTGGAGACAAAAAAGAGAATTAAAAAACATGTTATTCCCAATCCTGCAATTAGTCTAGACCGTAAGATTACAAGAGAAGGATCGTTGGAGGACTAGTCAACGATCAACTCAAATCAGGACCGTTGATACGCAAGTGCCAGATGAACGACAGGGATAGATTGCAAAGACCGAAAGGAGAATTAAACAACGTGTTATTACCAATATTGCAATTATTCTAAACCATAAGGTCTTATAGATTCAAAGATAAACGACTATGGTAGATCCACCAAACGATCAGATTAAGTTGTGACCATCAGATATGCAAGCGCAAATCAATGGTAGGGATTGATTTCGGAGCACAAAGGGAGAATTAAACAATGCACTATTTCCAATCCCACAATTAGTCTAGACCATCGATATTCACCCACCAATTAGATCTACCATTGGCATAAGTTCCTCTACCAATGAGGAGTTTTCCATTGCGGAGCTCAATGATAGTTTTAAACGTTGTGCTAGTTGGGACCTCTCAATCCTCCCTGATTGTTGATATACTCTGGGACCATTCTCGATCGATGGATCAAGTTGAGTGGAAGGATAGGATAAGTAAGGCAAAAGGGATGAGATCTCTAATACCCAAATTCCTGGCAGTCATTGGATCACTTTAAGTGAAAGGATAGGATAAGAAAGGAAAAAGGGATGATATCTCGAATACCCAAATTTTTGACAGTCATTGGATCACTTTAAGTGTAAGGATAGGATAAGCAAGGCAAAAGGGATGAGATCTCGAATACCTGAATTCCCGATAACCATTAGATCACTTTAAGTGGAAGGATAGGATAAGAAATGCAAAAGGGTTGAGATCTCGAATACCTGAATTCCCGACAGTTGTTGGATCACTTTAAAGTGGAAGGATAGGATAAGCAAAGAGGAAGAGTCGTTGGATTTAAACCAAGGCAAAGCAACATCACACATAGATCAATCCATTGATCTAAGATCATGATCAACGAACAACATTCATTTCGGGTTAAAAGTTGTAAGGAGGTTACACTTCAGGGAATGTTACTTCGAGAGAACTGGGAAGTGGGGAGATTGAATTACCCGAAGTCTCGAAGGCGGAGATTCCGAAGTCACTCCAAGCCGTCAATCTGAGATACATTTCGGATAGTATCCTGACAGTTTGATCAAGGAGAAGAATATGTGCCACATTGGGAGATCTACGTTAGCATACCACGTCATCAAGGACACATGGAATGGTTAGATAATGGTAAGTGTAAATATGAAATTGACATTTCAGGTACATGTAAATCACGAATCTGAGTGACATGTGGTAGCCACTCGGATCATGCCACATCATTAAGTGACGTCAACAAGTTACGTCACTCTGAGATTTTTACTTCAGGAGATTTGAAAGGTTGCAAAGTCCTGAAGTCTCTACGGACAAAGTACCGAAGAACACAATCCTAGCACTGGACATATGGGGGTTAAAAGGAAAAAGGAGAATGAAGAGACAATGTTTAAATTAATAAGCCTGTGGTTCTACACATGTGGTCATATGTAAATGGTTTGGAGGAACTGCCTCAGTAGAAATCAATTTTTGTAGTATTTGCAGAGATTTGGGATCGAGTTAAAAGATGAAATTGATCCATATCTATGATCAATTTATGAAAATCCTTTACGGTAAGGTTTGAATAATAACATACATTATGGTCAAGTTAAATGAATAGGTGCGATGGTCCAAACGAAAGGACACGATGCGTTATAACTCACGCCGTTTTGAAGATTATATAAACGAGAAAGAGTGGTGAGAAGAAAGTGTCTCTGAAGTTCGAATCGAAAGATATATTAAATCATAGAAGCAGAGAGAGATGCAGTGAAGACATGATACAAAATTTTTCCAGATTCTGAAAATAAGGGTGGTTGGGTGGTGCAAGGGCAGGTTGGTGCCTGCAGGGGAGTTGGTGCTTCCTTGTCAGTTGTAGCTGACTAAACAAGGGGTTGAAGCCTCCTACTAGTTGGTGCTTCCTTGTCAGTTGTAGCTAACTAAACAAGGGGTTGAAGCCTCCTACTAGTTGGTGCTAGTGAAAAAGGGTGTGGGTGCATCCTGATCAGTTGGTGTTGATCTAAAAGGAAGAACATCTTCCATCTATGTAACATGTAAAACAAAATTTTGCAGTTAATATAAAAGTGTTTGTGGTTTTCCCAATTGGGTTCCATGATAAATATTGTGTTAAAATTTTTGTTTACATTAACAAAAGAAAAATTGACAAATTATTGAGTCACCGATTCACTACCCCTCCCCCCCCCTCTCAATGACAATATCTGATCCTTAAAACTAAAGAAATTTGGGATAAGCTACATAATATCTACTCTGAGGAATCTCCGATCACAAAGCCAAAGAATGTTAAAGAAGATGAAAGAACAGAACAAGAAGAAAGATGATCATCATGTTAGACAAATTTAGAAGAAGAAGACTTTGAAGAAGGCATAGTATATCTTGAAGTAGAACTGATCAATGCTTTAGAGTAATTAACGAAAGAAAGAAAGAAAAACAAGTCCTTAAGGAAAAATTAGTCAAGAAAAATTCTCAAGAAACTTCTGAAGAATCCCAATGTAGTATTCCAGATATAAAATAGTATACATAACAAAAATATTTTAGCTAGAAATGGAAAAGAAGCAATGATATAATCAAAACAATACCAAAATAATACCAGAATAACATGAAAAAGAGCACTTTGATTACTGATAGCAATGTTCACTTGCCTCTTCGAGGGGGCAACCTCCAACAGAGTAGAGATCTATTGCAATAATATCCAAGAAAATATTTCTCATACCTTCTACTTATATTTATACTGTTACACATATTTTCCTCACCCCTATGACAATTAATTATGTAAACCTATTATTTTTCTTTAGAAGGATTAGTGACCCGAATTCCTAAAGAAAGAAGGGAGAAGAACTTTTCCTGAGAAAAGAAGTTGTCTTTTCCTTTGTAAAAACCCTATTAAGGAGGATCATTGCACCCTACCTAATGTTCAGGGTGCGACGATCCCAGATTGTCGCTTGTTGTACTAAACTTGGCCTATGACGTCGTTGCACTCTGCTTAGTTATAGAGATGCAAGGATTTTCGTACGTGGGAAAAATGAGCATCTTCTCTATTATTCTATAAGGAGAATCTTCTCTGGTGAGGTGGCCTCCGATCGGTTTGGATCTTACTCGCTTTTCTGATTTAGTGGGATCATCCTAACCTCCTCAACCTTATCCTCTTCAGCTTATAAAAGGAGAGGAGCTCTCATGGAGAAAGTTGGATTGGAAAGTTAGCTTGGGAAAATTAGATTGGATTGAGTTGGCTAGCTTTGGGTGTGAGCTTGAGTAATTTTTGTATCTTTGAGCTTTTCTTTGTCAAGATAGATTGTTGATCTCAAAATATGTGGAGCAGAAGTGTGTGGGAAGCAAGGAACTGTTGGAAGGAACTTGACAACATCAAGGCATCTGGTTGTATATTTCTTCCACATTCTTTAATACAACAATATATTTCTTTCCCATAAATTTGTCCTTATTTTATTGTATGATTCCTTGATCACATACATAGGTTTTGTTGAGTATACATTGTTTCTTTCACTTCGTTGGCTTGTATATTTTTACAGTTTCAACGTCCCATAAGTCTTGGAACGGAGTGAGGATGACACTAGCGAGAAAAAATGACATTTAAAAGGTATGTCATTTATATCTTGTTAGTTAGTATGCTTGATAATTGAAACTTAGGGAAAGTTTTATATTTTGTCTTGTTTTGTTCTAGTTTCATGGTGAAACTAGGGAGATCTGTTTGTGTTCGCACTTACCGATTGGTCCGATAACAAAATTGGCGACCATGTTGGGGAACAGATTGTTTTCCTATTTTGTCTTGCTTTCTTTCTTTGATTGCTTGGGTTCTTTTTTCCGAGTCACTGGGAGATCCAATTTGACTGTCTGACTATTAAACTTCACTGGAAAAACTTTCTTGCTTTTTATTTTTTCTATTTTTCCTTTGATAGTCACACCCTAATTTGAGAGAGTGTGACGATCTAGGATCAACGCACCCTGCCTTTTGACATAGTGCAACATCGTCGCACTGTATTTGTTCTCTAGCCTGTGACGATGAAGGATTGTCGCACTGTGTTATTCTACAGCCTGCAACAATTCTGAAAAAAAATGATTTTTGATGGTTTTTCTTGCCCAGATCTTAGATATGGTTTTGGGGTGATTTTTTGGGTCCGATTACAATCTGCTTGACAACTTTGAATATGCTTTTATCTATCTTTGAAACAAAAAAATTTATTTCTTTCTTTGCATTAGATTGGGGGCATCCTTGCATTTGAAGTAGCGAAATTGAGTGGTTTTTGGCATTTTTGGTCTTGGGGGCCAAGAATCGTGTATTGGTGTATAGTCTATTTGGCTCATTTCTTGAAGTTCTTGATATTGATGAGTTTAATAAAATTTTGGGACATTATGCATCTGGGAATGATAAATGTTTTCTCCTTCTTGTAATATAGCTTTCATCGAAAAGAAATATTTGCATTCTCATTTCTTTGCATTGTTTAGAGTCGGTCAAAACACCATTTAGTCCACACCATTTTCCTCTTGAGTAAACAACAGCCTTAAAATAAAATGCTTATAAAAATTGATGAGACATTTTTATATTTTTTGGTAGCAAACCTACATTAGCTTAGGGTGTAGGGATTTGGAATAGGTGTGAAAGATAACTTTCCAAAGTCGTAAACAAACATAGAATATTGTGCTAGGGAGCGATAAATACACTTGCTACATTTTGTCCTGGGAAGCCCCTCTAACATAAGGTTCAATCACGAGGTCACATTAGAGCCATCAAATTTACTCACCCCACTTTGTTGGTCTTAGTGTAGAGATTGTGCGTATTGTTGGGGGTCACTTGAGAAGAAAATTTTGTGGGGACCTTCTCGAGTTTATTTCGGGCTTATATACCATGCCTTTGCACATGGATAGGATTGCTAATTGTTTCCCTAGGCATCATTGTCGTAATTGGAAAACTTAGTGGCCTATCTCTTTAGGGTCTTTACACGAGGTGATTGTGGAGGGGAAAGTCTTCACGGTACCTAGAGCTGACGTTGGCCAAACTCATTCGGGCTCCTTGGAGGGTATAACCATGATTATGTGTAGGAGCTTGCACAAAGGTGTAAATCCATTAAGCAGGTCGTCAAAGTAAATTTTCCACCCGCTCTATCTTAGCCCCTTCTTACATTGTCCTCATGACGTTGGATTTCATCACCAACTAGTGCGTTCATTGTAAGAAGGTTTTTTTTGTTTGCTTGCTTCCTAGATTTTTCGCGTGTGTTGGTTATTTTTGATAGCATACTCTAGGTTGGATATGTGTTTAATGGAGTCAGTTCCTGGAATGACCAATGAAGCAACCCATGCTCTGAGGGAGCCTTTTGTTTTTCCTTCTTACGGAAATGTTGCTCCTCCTTACATCGCTACTTTTATCCTTCTAGGTCTCACAATTGGATTATTGGTATGGTTGTTTTCCACTTAGGTAATCCTGAATGCATCTAGTTCTTTGGTTGTAATAAATTACCCCCCAAGAACATCAACCTCATGTTGATCCTTTACCTTCTTCACCAATAAGATCTTCTTTTCCTTCTTCACTTGCAAGGTCTTCTTCCGTTTCATCTTCTTCGTCGAGTGAAAGCTCTGAAGCTAGTCACCCGGTGGATAAGAAGAAGAAGAAAAGGAAGAATAAGAAGAAGAAAAATAAGCAAGGGTCCAAACTTCCAACCACTGTCAGACATGTTGGAAAGAAACCAGTTACTGTTAATCATGTTGGGAGTGTTGATGATGCCAAGATCGCCCAAACAACCCGTAAGCCCAAGTACCCTTGCAGGCTTTGTAAAGGTAGCCATCTTCTTAAGGATTGCCCTGGTCTATCCAAGGTTATAGAAGCATGGTCTACACACCCTCTTCAGCCCATGTCGTCAACCTTTGAACAACATGTTGATGACCTCTAGTCAACTAGTCAGGATACCATTGGGAAGAATAAAAGTAGAGTCAAGTTCCCGTGTATGTTATGCAGAGGGAGTCGTCAAACTCACCTTTTCCCTCATATGGATGAAAGCCTCAAAATTACTGGAAGATATGTATGTTTCCCAGCCTCAACTTTTGGTTGCTTATCTCATCCTTACTCTCGACCCCCTTGTAGTTGATGGAATGATCAATCCGGTCCCT
>JZKD02S1657575.1:6744-18784 GCA_000966675.3 Picea glauca
TTTAAAACATCTCTTCACTTAAAGAGATCTGAATGCCAGGCAAAGGCGATGGAGTGAGTTTATGAGTGACTACGATTTTGGTATTTCATACATAAAGGGAAAGGAAAATGTGGTTGCAAATGCCTTGAGTAGGAGACCACGTATATTCTCCTTGGTAACCTTAAAGGTCAATCTAAAGGAACATGTGTTGACACAACTCCCAGGAGACAGTTGGTATTTAAAGGTTACTTCAAACCTTCAGAGCGGGAAGCAGTTAGACCCAAAGTATGAAGGATATAATTTGGAAACAAACGGATTGTTAAGATATCGAGGAAGGATGTACATCCCTGAGAATGGAGATATTCAAAGCATCATACTGAAGGAAGCCCATAGATCACTTTATTGTGCGCATCTGGGAGTGAAGAAGATGTACGTAGATATGAAGAAGCTCTTCTTTTGGGTAGGCATGAAACACGATGTAGTCCATTTCGTCGCAAAATTCCTAGAGTGTCAACAGGTGAAAGCCGACCACCATCACCCGACAGGCCTCCTACAACCACATGATGTTCCTATGTCCACATGGGAAGTCATCTCTATGGATTTTGTTGTAGGGTTGCCACGCACATCCCATATACACAATGCCATTCTTGTGATAGTGGATAAGTTAACCAAGAGTGCTCATTTCATTCCGGTTAGAGACACTTACGATGTCACTGATGTGGCAAGTGTGTTTATAAGCGAGGTTATCCATTTGCACGGGATATCTAAGAAGATCATTTCAGATAGGGACTCCAGATTCACTTCTAGGTTTTGGACAAGTTTACAGTCAGCGTTGGGGACTCAGTTGAACTTAAGAATAACTTATCATCCTGAAACAGATGGGTAGACTGAGAGAGTAAATCAAGTCATGGAAGACATTCTTAGGTTGTATGTAATGGATAATCAAACCCAGTGGGAGAAGTACCTACCTTTAGTAGAGTTTTCCTACAATAACAGTTATCATAGTTCCATCGGAATGCCACCCTACGAAGCTTTGTACAGGAGGCCATGCAGAACGCCATTGAGTTGGCATACACTAGAAGACTGAGTAACAGTTGGGCCAGAATTGATTCAAGAAATGGAGGAACAGGTGATTCAGATTAGGCAGAGATTAAAGGAAGCACAGGATAGGCAGAAAAGCTATGCAGATGCACACAGGATCGACCGAAGTTATGAAGTGGGAGACTAGGTTTTCATTCGTATAAGGCCTAATAAGAGTACCATATGATTCGGGAAGGGGAAAAAATTGTCACCTCAGTTTATAGGACCATTCAGGATCCAAGAGAAAATTGGACCCATTGTCTATCATCTCGTACTACCACCCCACTTGCATAAAACTCATAATGTATTTCATGTATCTGTTTTACGTCATTATGTTGTTGATGAATCACATAAACTAAATTGGAAGGAATTGCAGGTATCGGACGTGGGAACCCTCATAGTAGAACCGTTATGCATATTGGACCGTAGAGTCCGACAGCTCATGACTCGTCTGGTAGACCAAGTTAAGGTCCAGTGGGACAAGTATAGTCCAGGATTTGCTACTTGGGAAGACGCCGAGACACTATGGGGAGACTATCCCTCACTATTTTGAACACCTCGAGGACATGTTTCTCGAAGGTGGGGTGTATGTAACACCACCTTTTGACTTAGACAGCCAGGATTACCTTAGGCCTATATACTTTATTTTCTAGTCACAGTGAAACTATTAAGTGATATAATTAAACTTTAAAATTTATGAACTTTTATGAATGTTTAAATGTTATTTGATGATGATGTATATGATGCGATCTATTATGTGAATGTAAAATTTATGAATGATTAAATGTTATTGATGATGATGTATGTAATGCGATCTATTATGTGAATGTAAACTTTATGAATGTTTAAATGTTATTGATGATGATGTATATAATGCGACACATTGTGAGAATGTGAATTAAATGAATGTTTAAATTCTATTATGATGATGTTGGATATTATGTAGTCTAGTTTGAGTAAATGATAATCTTGTGAATGGGTGTCGAAATTGAATTATGGGATATTATGAGATCTATTTCTAATTGGAAAACTTTGATGTTAATTTATCGGTACAGAGATACCAAATTGAAATGATGATAGTATGCAATTACATGATGATAATGCATAGAAATGTATGAGTTTGTGTTACAAACTAATCTGTAGGTTATGGGTTATGAAATAGCCAAAGGATAATGATGATGAAAGTGGATATAAGGAAAACTAACCGAGAAACAATATGGTATGAATATTATATGTGAAATTTATATTGGTTTGGATACATTGCTATGATATGTGGACTAGTGCATGATTTCAGGTGACGACACTGCCCAAAACTGAATAAACGATGAAAAAACCTCCAACAACACGGTGCCACTGTATATTCCATTATAGGGTGTGGACCCTAGTTCTGTTAGGAGGGGTGGAGGCATTTCCCACCGTGTATCCTCCATTATAGGGTGTGGACGCTAGTTATGATTAGGAGGGGTGGAGGCATTTCCCACCGCATATCCTCCAAAACCTGAAGTCATGGGAGGACGGTGTTAGTTCACGCTCCCCAAGACGTGTGATGATGATTGTCAGATGCCTGCTAGGGAAGCTTGGTTGAGATAGCGACACTTCCGCTTATGGGTTCTATTTGGAGTTAGGTCAATATAGTTGACGCTCCAAGATAGTCTAGTAGAGAAAGGATAGGAATGGAGATGGAAGTAGGTTAGGGAGGAAGGATGAGTAGTAATAGTTGAGACGGTACGAAGATCTGTCTTGTGGTGGAATTTAATGTTTTCCCTTCAAGAAAAAAGAAGAGAAATGTGTATATATGAATATTCATTATTACGTAACTAAACCACAGTTGTTTAAAATAAAATTGTTGAACCGGATAACTGTAATTAAAGAAATTCTCAAACAATTGATAGGTTGTTGTCTTTTATAAAAGACTAGTCTTGTTGACTGAATTGTATGCATACATAAATTACTAAAGGATGACAGTTTGATTATTAGTACATGCACACGAATTGTATGTAATAGCTACACAAGCATTTCTTGTACATATACACTAGTATGTATGAGTATTTCTTGACTTACTTATTAATAATGTCGGTTACTTGTTATGAATGTGGGAACCATGTTTCTTTTCCTTGTACCATAAGATACCTTAACTTCGGGACAAAGTTTCCTGAAGGGTGGGTGTATGTAATGACCCTGCTTAAATAGGTGTATATGATTATTACTTAGAATTAATTTAATAATATAACTATCCTAAAAGATTAGTTAAACCATAATTATTTCTTAAAATAACATTTACTAATTAATTATTATTAATTAGTTATTCATGATTCTCAATGATTAATTTAAGTATTAATTAATTCATTAATAAATAAGGTAAAGAAATAAAAGGAGGATAATAAACTATATTGATAAATTAAGTTACGTATCCAACACGGGATAACATATTAAATACATGTGGATAAAATAATAAAGGAGGGATAAGGGGCATTAACGACGGGAGGATAAGGAGGTGATAAATGAGTTAGGTAGGGAGTAAATGAGGCAGGGGAAGTCGGTGAAGGAGGGATAAGGAAGGGAAGGAGGTGGACAAGAGGTTGGGGATGGATTTTGGGAGCTCTAGGATTTGCACAGAGAGGGAAATTTTGGGAGTGGGATTGTATCAGTGCACCGAGGTTGCTGGGGGTTTTGGGCACGGGGGCCAGGATATCCGTTGATATCCTGGAGCTAGGAAGTTACCTAGTTGGCAGGGAGGAACTAGGTTTTGGGCAGTGTTTTGCAGAAGCAGTCAAGGAGGCAAGCAGTGGACAAGCGGAGGTTATTAGCATCAGGTTCAGGTATTTCAAATTTTGCATTGTTTTTAAACTGTTATAAAAATTTTATTATGTGTTGATAGATTTATAAATGCTTAGGTGCTCAATTAAAAGAATTATTGAATTTTTTTTACGTAAATTCTACTCGCCCCCCTACAATCAAGACATAAATGGTATTGGTGAAGGATTATAATCACTCATATGAAACCGAGATAGAAAATATAAAACATATTTAGGTTGAAAAAGGAATATCCGATCATCCATGTGCCATAACTAAATACCAAGAAAATAATGCAATACTCCTAAGTCTGTCATTTCAAATCATTTCTTAAGATTATTCTTCAATTCCTAGATTAAGGAAAGTTGGCTTCCAATAAGGATTATAGCATCCACATAAATAAAAACAATGAGAAAATCATCTCTAAAGAATCTAAGATAAAAATTTGGATCAAATCGACACTGCCTAAAACCAGTTTTTAATAAATTGTATTTAAGCCAAGTACCATTTTAGAAAAAAATTACATTTTAACATAGTTCAAATGACCTATCTTTCTTGCAACATCATACTTTGTTCATGAGCATGTGAAACATAGAAATATAATGGTTGTTTGTTGGGTGATTTAAAACAAGTGAACTTAAACAAACTTACACCATGATCAACTAGACGCAATGAAACAATTTGGAAGTTGTTTTTCATATATTTCATAACATATATATCATTCCATGCTTCAAAATTATAACATTTTTGACAGTATGATAAACATAAAGGAGATTTATGGGCATGCCTTCAACATGAAAAACATCTTCTGGTATACTATTAGAAACCTGAATATTACCAAAACTTGCTTACCATCAGTTATCAAAACTTTTTGAGCCTTGTGTTTTTTTTTTCATAAGAGGTGAATAATGAATAAATACTAGTAATATGACTTGATTCACCTGAATCCATAATACATTCCATAGATGAATAGGAGTTACTTGGTTGAATACTATATGCACTAATATCTAGTTGTTTCTCCATCGAGGATTTTTTTTTTTTTTTTCCAATTCATTATGATTTAAAAAAAAATTATTCTCATCATAATTTTTTTCCACAATGCTTGCAAGGTTCCCGTAGTTTCTTCTTTGAAGTATTTGGAGGAGCATGATTAGAAGTTTGATGGGAAGTAGAAGGAACACAATGTTTGGTGTTCTCATGAGAACCTCTGTAAGGATTCTTCTTACTGTGTGCCAAAATATCTTTCCCAATGGCTAGTTGACCTGATGAGATCAACTTTCTCTTCTCACAAATGAAACCTTTTCAAAACTATTCAAAAGTAGGTTTCACAGATCCATTCAAAATTTCAATACCCATGTTCCTAGTTTGTATGAACATATCGAAATTCAAGACAATTAATGTTCTATAAAAATAATGAGAATTTGATCGATTTTCTTATAATCTTTACCACAATTCATAATATTCTCATTATAAGTTTTTAATTTAGAATGAAATGACTTAATTAGTTAAAAGTATTTAGGATCAAGCTCATGAATTTTTTTCTTGAGATAATAGGAAGAAACATCATATGTCTTGTCACATCGGGAGGTTAAAATTTTCCAAACCTCGTTTTTCAAAACCTTGATAGGGTTAACTTAAACTTCTATATGTACTTGTAGACTATCTAAGAGAGTTTTCCCAATGAGACATATTTCCTATTAATATCGCTCCTCCCATAAATATAACTGTTTGGAATTGGTATTTTAATTTATCTCACTATTGATGATGTGCCATAGATTTGTTCCCCTAATAATTTCAATTATATTTATATTCCAAGAAATAAAGTTAGATCCAATTAACTCGAGAACCGAAACAACCTTTGAAGTCATGATGATTAAATATAGGAAACTAAGAAACTATTGCAAATAAATAATTGTATCTTATATAAAAGATGTGCTCCATGAACTAAGGTTGTTCTAGATATCAATACAAGGTTTTCAAGATGCTCTATTGAAAATGATGTTGAGATGGATGGAAACCCTAATTGATTTTCATACATGAAGGAGATATGAGGATATCATTGAAACACTGTGCTAGTAGGGTTTCATACAAACAACCCATATCAAATCCTAAAAAGAAGTTAAAAAATGGAAACCCTTATATCCCCAATTATGTCTCTATATGTGAACTAGATTCTCCTCAACATAGATTTCATAGATGGTGGAGTTTGAAAGCTCATTGAGGATCAAACCTAAGATAGTTTCGGGGATAGCATCTCCCAAACTTCTTGATATCTTTGTCCCACGAGCTCACCAATGATGATAATCCCATAAAAATAGAGAAGGTTGTGGGGTATATTTTGAAGAAAAGTTTGGATTCCAAGGAAGTACACATAAATTCCTACCAGAGAAATCAAAACATGAGGGAGAGAGGGAGGTGTTCATACTACACTAGCACATAAATCACCACTCCAGAAAACAATCAATGGAAAAGAACACTCATGTAAAAAGAATTAGTTTTCGAAAAAAAGGTAGGTCTAGTAAAATAAATAGGCATGGAGCTCACTAAACCAAAAAAATTGCCAAAAACTTTAGCTTTAAAAAAAATGAATTTCCCAGGCTAGGCTAGGCAAATTATATCAATTTTTAGAAAATGGAAACCAAATTTAATGAGTGAATGATGAGATCATATTTTATTAAAAATGAACAAATATGGTGAGAAGAGCTTAGATATGGTGAAAACATAAATGCTTGTCCATATATTATTATAGGTCCACAGGGAAAGGGGCCCCACGAAATAGATCTACTGAAATTTGATGCAAAAAAAATTCAATGTGTAATTTATTCAAGGAGACAAAGCTTGGTAACTGACTCTAATACACTGTTAGATTAGGAAAAAATGAAATAGAATATACCAAATAGTCTAACCACTTTAATATTCTATAAATCAGTAAATCAAAATGCAAGAAATATGAGAGATAATAGAGTACAGAGTTTACAAGATATGAATGAAATAACACACATGTATATATATCTAATAGGGCCTCCTTCTCTTCAATTATATATGGGAGAGAAGGAGAAAAATTCTCATGATGCATGTGGGAGAAATCCTTTTCTTAAGATAGTTAGTTATTGAGGCATAACTTTCCTTAATAATCTAAGTTTACAAAATTCCTTAAGCATGTACATGAGACCACTAGGAAATTATTAACACATTCAAACACATTGTGCAAGTTGGAAGGTTAGATACAATTATAGTTGTCTTAACCATAGTGGCTCAAAACAACTTAAAGTTTGTCATATGGATGTAAACTCAACATTCTTAAATGGTATTTTAGAATAAGAATTCTATATAGAGAAGCCATCGGGATAGGGTGATAAAAGGAATGAATATAAAGTGTACATATTGAATAAATCTCTTTACGGGATTAGAAAATATCCCAGAGCTTCGTATAGCAAGATTTATTCATATCTGATAAGTAATGGGTTCCAGAGAAGTAGTAGTGAGCCCACATTTTATAAAAAGGTGAATAACAAAGGTCAAATATTGACTATTTTAATATTTTCATGGTGTGATATTAAGAGGACATATGTCAGTAGAAAAGTTTAAATCAGCCACGAAAAAAGAATTTGAATTGACTTATTTAAGGTTAATGGGATATTTCATTGGTATTGTAGTCATCCAATCAGATTTAGGATTTTTTGTGTTTCAACAAAGTATGCCATGGATGTGATGAAGAGGTTTAGGATGAGGAATTGTAAAACAACACCAAATACAATGGTAAAGGGTGCAAAAGTTAGCAAAGACGATAAGGGATTCAATGTAGATCCAACTCTATTAAACAAATTAGTTGCAAACATCATGTATCTCACCGCCACTAGGCCAAACATTATGTATGATATCTGTTTGATTTTTAGGATCATGAAGTTTCATAGATAGAATTTAGGTGTTGTAAATGTTGATTAACTTAGTTGTAGTAATTAGGAGGGGATTATAGAATATTGCAATTACTCCTGCTAATAAAAAAGTTGTAGATGAGATATGTTGAGAGTCTCGAGGTTGATTGTTTAGTTAGATCTAGTTTATTTTGGACATTGTACCTAGATATATTTTCTGACCTAGATATTTATGGAAGAATATTTTAGAGTATTCTCCTATATGTATTTATATATCGTTTGTGAAGAAATGCAAGGGTGAATTTCTAGAGTCCCCATATGGGGTAAAATTAGTCAATCCTCAACAACCTAGCACTCATGCAGATAGAGGAGTTAAAACCCCTCTCCTTTCACCTAGTCTGCTCAACATGTCTAGCATTCATGTCACAGGGGAGTTAGTGTGGTGGTGCGATAAGCAAGAATTAATGGAGCTCATAGTGAACCAATTGGGACTCACTGGAATAGGTATGATACAACTGATATGCATAAACTCAGTCTTCATGGTGATCCTCCCTATCGCCTCAAAAGATTCTATGAAGGTAAGGCCTCATAGGGATCATTTCATTCTGCAATTTCATTTTGCTCTTTGTTTTCTTTCCGATCTTCCTCTCCACAAGAAGGCTCTCACACTTGGGGCTTCCTTCTCCATGCTTTCATCCATCTCCTATCTCCTCTTTACATGTACACCAACCCATTCTCTCTTTCCCCTAGAACTTGCACACTTATTTCTTTTTCTCCCCTCTCCCTATCGTGTTTACACTATATCGAGGGAACGAGGCAAGCCCAAATGAGCGTCGGCCTACTACATATTTGTAGCCTAGTGCAATCATCCAAACCCCTCTCTTCCCTCTAATTCGTCTACCAATTATGTTGTCCCCTTCATTTCAGACCATAATTAGCATGAAGATCCCCATCTTCCTCTAGGAAATTTGGAGTCACCACCTCTCATTTCTGATCCAATGATCAACTCAGGTGGCTTCCCAATAGAGGAAGAAATTCCTTCAAGTGGGATGGAGACTACCACAACACCGCCTACTCCTATTTTCACTGCCAACCCCTTGGACCATCCTGTGACTGTTCTAGGTGGTTGTGTGATCAAGGAAGAAATTCCCCCTAGATGGTTGGAAGACTCAAGAAAAGGGAATTCCCCAGATACCATAGATTTTCCCTATTGTTCAGTTATGGAAGAGACTCCTCTGATATGAATCGATGCAACAACAACACAACCTGAGCCAACAGTGGTGAGAATAGAGAAGGTATCGCTCAACCGACATCATTTTTCAGAAGACCACTTTTAGCTGATTTTCAAGATGTGTAGGAACTTGACGGACCAACTCCACAATAATATCACCCTCAGTTTCCACATGGACCTCCTGCTTGAATCCATGTCTAGTGAACCCACCAGAGGCGTTGCCTGACTTTCTTCCAACCGTTCGTCTTCACTTACAACCACGATGGTTTCCCGAGTTCAATGCACCTCTAACTTTCTGAGCATTATGTTTTCAGGTCTTGAGAGGAATCAATTATAGTCTATTTTTGTTTTTGTTAAAACTCTGGTTTTAGGATATAGTCACATATCTAACTTTTGCAGACCACTTGCTTCAATTTCCATGCATGTCGTAGAACAAGTGATAGACTTTGATCAATGTATTGACATGAGGATTCTATAAGGCAATACAATCTTTTTTATTTACAAAAAAAAGGATGAATTTCAAGAATTGTAAAAACAATTCAAGGTGTTTTTCTAATTATATGATGAATGTTCTAGTTCATTCGTAGTAAATCTCTCTATCTCCTTCCATCATTTACTCCGTCACTAGATATGAGAATAATTAAAGCAATGAATAGCATTAAAATATTTGCAAGGAAATAATTGACTTAAATCATGCATTTTAAATGTATACAAGAAAATAAGGGACTTCAATAATTTATTTGGAATGGTGAAAAGTTAAATGAAACTTGAAAAAATAAGAAATCAATCAAAACTAAATCGAAAGGTACAACATATCCATAAAATATGAATAAAATTCAATAAAAAAACATATTTTACTTCATCACTAGATACGAGAAGGTTTGACACAACTCTACCATGGAAACCAAGTTTTTTCAATGAGTAAGTATATAAAAATAACTTTAGTCATTTATATTTCACTATCTCCCTTTTAATGTGCAACACCTTAAACAATTGAAACGTCGCTTAAATAATTGAGTAGCTGTAACAAGAGAACCAATTATTATGAGTCTTCAAAACAAGAAAAGGTTTTTAATGATTGATTGGGGGTGGTGGTGACTACACTTGTATCAGTTTGATTCAGTAGTCTACAATTATTAGGTCGATTAGATGCGACAATAAGCCTTATGCTATCTATATCAAAGACCTGGCTTATGATTTTCAAAACAGTTCATGTGTCCTTCCAAATTCCATAAATATCGTGACAAATCACATTTATAGTTCTCGCATAAGCTGATATTGTCGCTTATTCTCTTGTTTTTTCATCTTATTACCAAATTTTAATCTCTTGTCATAACGACAATCGCTGGCTAGATTTCAATTTCTGATTTAACTACAATCTCAATTCTCATATTTTCACAACATTGAAGTAATTTCTAGTGATAAAATTAAAAGAACAGTCGTCGCTGCAATGTGAAATTGCAGTTTTTAAATTAGTGATATGATGGCAAAGAAAAAAAATTGAAGAAGAAGATTATAAGATATAGCTTTATTTCCAAGCAGATGGAATGAAAGCGTATCATAAACAAATTCTGGATAGGAACAACTATTGAACAACTTCTACATGGTGGCATACGTGACTGTACGAACCATGATCAAATAAAAGAGTGAATTATTTGAAATGTACAATTGGCTTTTAATGACAAACCGAGGAAACAGATCACGGTATTCAATGCTGTGGATTATTGCAACAATTTGTTTGTGGAAGTCTCTTATTTGTCAAGATTCAATAAATGATTGTAGTTTAACATAACTAATGTAGATCTATATTAACTTTGGATCTATCAGGTGTTGAAAGTGATCAAATCTCTCGAGGTGCAAACATTTACTCAAGTTTTTCACTCTAAAAGCAGTTTTGCAGCTCAAGAGGGATTCGATCTCACTTAGCACATGATAGATCTAGAGTTAAGATAGATCTACACTTATTCTATACCTTTCTTAAGGTCTCATAGATCAAATTTGGTCTAAATGAACATTAACCATCATCATCATCATCATTAGAGTGAATCATTTGAGATGTACAATTGGCTTTTACTGACAAACCCATGAAACATATCACTGTATTCAATGTTGTGGACTATTGCAACAATTTATTTGTGGAAGTATCCTATTTGTCAAGACTCAAGCAATGATTGTAGTTTAACATAACTAGTGTAGATCCATATTAACTTTGGATCTGTGAGGTGTTGAGAGTGATCAAATCCCTCCAGGTACAAACTTTTCCTCAAGTTTTTCACTCTAAAAGGAGTTTTGCAGCTAAAGTGGGATTTGATCCCACTTAGCACATGATAGATCCAGAGTTAAGATAGATCTACACTTATTCTATACCTTTCTTAAGGTCTCATAGATGAAATTTGGTATAAATGAACATTAACCATCATCATCATCAGATTGAATCATTTGAAATGTATCATTGGTTTTTAATGAAAAACCGAAGAAACAGATCATAGTATTCAATGTTGTGGACTATTGCAACAATTTATTTGTGGAAGTCTCCTATTTGTCAAGACTCAAGCAATGATTGTAGTTTAACATAACTAGTGTAGATCCATATTAACTTCGGATATATGAGGTGTTGAGAGTGATCAAATCCCTCGAGGTGCAAACCTGTCATCAAGTTTTTCACTCTAAAAGGATATGAACATTAACCATCATCGTCATCATCATGATGTGTGTGTGTAGCATGTCAACTCCATAATGAGGATCGAAGAAATTACACACCTCCCAAATATGAGGAGCACACCATTGGAATGTTTAACTACAAAATAAAATTAAGTTTACTTTCAATTGTTTCACACAAACACACATAAAGTTGATATTGAAATATTTTAGTTAAGTGGACAACAAAATAATTTATTTATGTATAAAATTGAAACATTTTTTTGTTATTGGTGTTTTTTGAATGCCAACTGCAAAATCCATGTCAAGCACAAAAGGAATTATACATCTCCCTCATACTTGGATGAATAAAAAACCTATTAAATCTATAAGAAATATTTTACACACACACACACACACACACACACACACACACACACACACA
>JZKD02S1657575.1:31071-52031 GCA_000966675.3 Picea glauca
ATAATATTCAACTTTCTATTGCATTTTACCTTCTTGTAATTTTGTTACCAATTCCATGTACTGTAAATCTATTGTTGGAGCCTCATAAATTGTGCCTTTAAGATCAATTTGATACATATTAATGGTTTTAGCTTGCAATTCATGCCCTCTCCTACTGAGTGCATCATCCACTTTGTTTTCTTTTCCTCTGATTTGCTTAATATCAAATTCATACTCGTAAAGGAATTACAACCATCTTCTCTGCCTGACATTCAAAGTTGGTTCATCAAACAAGTATTTCAGACCATTATGGTTTGTCCCAAGCTCAAATATATTTCCCACGAGGTAGTTCCTCCACTCTTCAAGGCATGCACTATGGATGCCAACTCCAAATCATGGGTGGCATATATCCTTTCATGCTCTTTCAATTTTCTAGACTCAAAACATATCACAAACCCATTCTAACTGAGGACTCCACCAAGTCCTTCTTTGCATGCATATGTGAAAACAACAAAATCTTCATTTAGATCAACAATCCTCAAAATTGGAGCACTAGTTAACAACTGTTTCAATTGCTGGAAGATCTTTTCACATTCTATTGTCCATTGAAACTTCACCCCCTTCCTTTGCAAGGAAGTTATTGGGTGAGCAATTCTCGAAAACCATACAATGAATCTTCTATAGTATCTAGCTAGATCCATGAAGGATCTAAATTCTGTCACATTCTTAGGTGTTTTCCACCCTTTAATGGCCTCAATATTTTCAGGGTCCACTGCAATCCCTTCTTTAGATATGATATGCCCCAAATAGTGAATTTGGTTTTGAGAAAATGAGCACTTTCTCAATTTGGAATACAATTGGTTCTCTCTTAACACTTGTAACACCATCCTCAAATGATGCTCATGTTCTTCTCCGGACTTGGAATATACAAGGATGTCATCCAAAAAGACAATGACAAACTTGTCTAGATATTCCCGGAAAACACCATTCATTAATCACATGAAAACAACTGGTGCATTTGATAACCCAAATGGGACCACTATGAACACGTAATGACCATACATTGTCCTGAAGGTGGTCTTGTTGATGCCTTCATCTCTAATCCTTACTTGATGATATCCTGACCTGAGATCAATATTTGAGAATATCCTTGCATCCTTTAATTGATCAAAGAGGTCATCAATCCTTGGCAAAGGATATTTTTTCTTTATATTCACTTTGTTCAATTGTCTAATTCAATGCACAATATCAATGTCCCATCTTTCTTCTTTACAAATAATACTGGGTTCCCAAGGTGACACACTTGGGCGTATATATCCCTTCTTTAGAATCTTTTAAAAATGCATTTGCAACCCCTTTAGCTATGGTGTACTCATTCTGTAGGGAGTGTTTGATACTGGAGTTGCTCTAGACATGAAATTTATAGAAAAATCAATATCTCATTTTCGGGGTAGTCCTAGTATCTCCTTAAACACATCCTATAAATATTCTAGGACAGAGTGATCCTCCATATTTGACACCTTATCCTTAGGTGCTTCCTCCATATGGGCTAAAAATATTTGGAAACCCTTCCTGTAATGCTTCTTCAACTACATTGTTGAGATCTCTTAGATAGTAACATCCCTAGGAATTCCATGGAATTTTATTGGGTTTCCTTCCTCGTTCAGGAAAGTAAATTCCTTGTTATGAAAGTCTAAGACAACATGGTTTTGGTCCAACCAATCCATACCAATTAGACATTCATATGAACCTAATGGAAGGATGTTCAAATCTACCTCGGTACTTAGCTCATTCATTTCCACTGGACATGATTTAACCAGCTCAACAAATTTTCTCTTGCCTCCTGTAGCCAATTGTACCAATGAATATTTCTCATGATTGCTTCTTGGAAAAATAAATATTTCCACTACCCTAGGATATATATAGCTATGACTAGTTCTTGAATCTATTAAAGTAGTAAAGGCATGGTTATTTATCATACCTTAAACTTCAATCACGTGTGAATGAAACTTTTCTTGCTTGTTGTCTAGGGATGTATATATCCTTGGTACACTTATTCCCCTGTCCTCCACTGTTTATGCTTGCTGTACATTGTGGACAACTCTCACTTTGTCACTTTTGTAAGGAAAATCTATATACTTATGGTCTCCTTTACATCCCAAACATTGAATGGGTGTCTTCCTTGGATTTTTCCCACCTACCTCGACCATTCTATGCTCTCTAAAAGAGGGCTATCCTTGAGGACTATTTATGAAAAAGGGTGGTTTGTTCCCCTTCTGCCTCTGTTCCCTCTTAAAAATTTTATTGTCTTCCCAAGATCTTTGGAAAGTAGGATTTCCTTTTTGCTGATCATATAAGCACTTGGCTCTCCTTATGGTTTCCTCTAAATTCTTGGGATCATCATATTGGATCTTGTCAGTAATGAAAGATGGAAGCCCACTCAAATACCTATGATTCTTAATGGTCTCACCCTTTATGGAGGAGACATACTTCAACAATTGTAAAAATATCCTTTCATACACCTCAATAGTCATCTTTCCTAGTTTGAGTTCAAAGAACTCTTTCATTGTTTTATCATAATACGTCTTGGTTGGGTATTTCTTCTCAAAATGCTTCTTGAATTCCTTCCAAGTAACATTTTTCTCTCTGATGTGCTTCACTTGCACAAGTTGATCCCACCACATGGATTCCTTTCCTTTTAGCTGATAGATAGAAATTCTCCCTTCTGCATGAGAAGAAGAGTTATGCAATTGGAAGTACTTACTCATGCCTAGAAACCATGTCTCAACATCTTCATCATTCTTGTGCTCACCATCAAAAGTAGTAGGCTTGATATTATTTATTTCTCCTTTCAATTCATCCACCCCAAACCTCCTATGCTTCCTGAAAGGGGATGAACTTGATATTATGTGTGCTCTCCTATTGGAATGCCTTTGGGAATGATGGTGATTTATGCTATCACTCCTTGACCTTCCTTTTCCCTCAGGGGTCCTGTGGCTTCCTTATTTGTTGGATCCACTCTCCTTATCCAACTACTTTTAAATTATCTCCAGTATTTTCATTAACTTCTTATTGAAGTCTTCCTACTATTCCTTGGCCTTCATAAGTCTCTCATTATCATCCTTGTGGCTCTGGACATATTTCTGCAATTTTCTAAGGGTCTCGACCAGATTTATGTCTTCCTGCTTTCCTCCTCCATGTCCATTGGAGTTGGTTCCTTCCATACCCAATTGGAAATTCATCCCTCTGATTTCATCCTATTGATTGTAAGTTGTCTGTGTATCATCCATCACTCTGCACTCTGTTCTTATTCTGATCTAACATTTGTTAATTCTACAAAAATGTGCAGTCAACAAAACTTTGTCAGGCTAACTGTTCTTAATAATTTCATGAAAACATGAACCATTATGATTTAATAATATATATCAAACCTATTTTCTGTTGATTTCTTGATAAATTGACTATTTAGATCCAATTTGTGGGTGAACAGTTATCTTCTATTGTTCAAGACCTTTCCAATGCTCGTTTCCATGCTCAAATGGGTTTTGAGAAGGAGGTTATGGATACTTGAACAATTTGTCGTTTTAGTGATGCAATCCTTGTACATGTATTATTTCAACTCAGAGTCAAAATGGCTCTTGGATCCATGATAAACCCCTTCTTTAGGTTTATTGGCCTTCCTTACTTATTTAGGTGTAGGTATGTACAATCAAGAACCTCACAAGCTCTTTTTCTAAGCTCTTTCCTATTCTCAAAACAAAATTTCGAGTGCTAGCTCCTTTTCTTCGGCCCCAAAATTCATGTGACCTCAAGATGTGATCTATATTTAACAAATAAGATTTTATCCCGTGCTTCATGCCTCCGGGGCTCTAGAACTTCAGGGCTTCAGAGGATATACCTTCATTAAAAAACATTTTCCCCGAACGCCAATTCTCCAAATACTCGAAGGACATACAAATCAATGGTCCTCATTCTTTGTTTAGATCTATGGTGGATAGGAGATCTAGGAATCTGGACTCAACGGTTTCAAAAACACTTCTCTAGAAATATCCCAAAGTGTCGACTCACTAGAGATTCTCTCTCTTGCCACCACGTGTCATCTCCTGACGAATTATTGATATTAACTCTGGCCTTTGGGAATGCTCTACTCACAACCATATTTAACTCAATTCCTTTGGAGTATCACTTCTCCGGACCTTGGAATCTGGCACCACGCATCCTCTATGATCAATAGCTGAGATGGAATATGGCCTTCAGGCCCCCAAAAGTCCTTGACCTCAACTGTTTATTCCTTAAATCCTCTGGACTACGGGATATACTACTGTGTGTCCTCTCCTGATCAACGACGAGGATTTAATATTCTCTTTAGAGATTCAGGGGTTTCTCCTTCCTCACACTTCATTCCTTTTGAATGCCGAATTGGAAAAATACTAGGGCCCACTTAGTATTGCACACCCGAGTGATATGTGGAATATCTCAAGAAGCATACATGTGGACCAATATGAAGGGTTACACGTGTCAAGTTATAACATTCAAAATCAATGTTTCAAAAGAACAAAGCACATTGATATGTGGCACACATCTTGTTTTCCCATGTCAGTCTAGGTGACGTCACCAAGACACGTCACTTCGGTGCTTCATGACTTAGGAAATTCGGGATTTCAAGACTCCGGGACTTCGAAGATCCATAAGTTCTTCCAACAGCTTTCCCCCAAACGTGAAATGCCCGAAGTTCTTAACCTCCCAGGGTCCACATAATATAACTGTCATTAATCAAGCTGGTGACACATGGCCCCACCATCGAGTGAAACATGTCAGGTCCCAATCGGTACTAAGGGCCTGTCAAAAGTACAAAAAAATTGATACATGGTGGACTTAGGGTATTTCCAGGTCACATTAGGTGACTTCATCATGCCACATCACTTCGAAAAACTGAGACTTCAGGGATTTCTTCACATCGATAATTTTTCAAAACTATCAAACTGTCGAACAGGTCCACGTCATATCTGATGCTTCGGGACTTTGGTGATTTCTCATTGACACTTTTGCAAAAATATCGAACAATCGACTACCGAATAGGTCCATGTCATCTTCGATGCTTCATGACCTCAAATATTTCTTCACATTGGCACTTTTGAAAAACTGTCGAACTATCGACTACCGAATAGGTCCACTTCATCTCTGATGCTTCAAGACTTTGGCTATTTCTTCACTGCACAATATCAAACAAATTTCCTCAAACACCGAACCGTCGAACCACTTGGGGAAATCCAACGACTCTACTCCTCCTGAATGATCTACGACTGAGAATCACTCGCGGACTTCGGAGGATTTCCTTGTTGAATCATCGTACAACCCTTAGACTGTTGAAACTCTAGATCTGACGGTTGTGAGGGATCTATCTTCTTCCAAATAGATCCAACGATCCAGATTTAAAATTTTTGGCCCAATATCCCGACTGTCATGGTTTATCAAACTGTTATACCTCCTAATATTGTGAACACAACCAAGGTGTTCCCTCAACGCCCTCCTGGCACTTTGTAATTTTAAGTCTCTAAAATTTTTTCTTCAAAAATCACTTATATGGCCCAATTCAGGCTGAGTGTGGAAAACTGGTCTCTGATATCATATTGTAACGTACCCATCCATCCTAGGGCTGGGTACATTCTACCAAAAATCTCTACTATGTTCAAAATGTGATATATATATATATAATGAAAATTTAACAGATATAGACATTCTGCTCATACACAGATTCATGCGGAAGTGATAATAAACACATACATGCAATATACACAGAAAATTCTGATAAACTTCAGACATGTACTTAAACACAACATGTAAAATTAACATAGAATTGGTACTTATATTTTTATGAAAAGACCACCAGCTATGTGTTGACCTTCCACGAACCTCCCAGCCTTAGACCATGCTACTCCAAGTTATCAGCAGTGGGTCACCCCCAAGGTAGGACCAAACTCCACCTAGGGTAAGGAAATTCTACTCTAGGATGAGACTACGGAAAGTTGCACTATGCATCAAGAAGGATTCCCTCTAAGGATCCTACTTACACCCACCACTCATAGACTCTCATTCCCCACATGCGTGTCCCACCTTGGGATTATAAAACTTCAATGTTCCATAGTCCATTGACTGCTCCACTTCCCCTCCAGGGCTTCACCAATAGGCCAGATCAAGAATTCTCAGAGATTTATAGTTGATGATGGTATCCCTCCGAAAAATCACTTCCCCAACAATATACCTCACCTGGAGAGAGTTTGTCACATTCCTAACAACTTTCTTCTTTGATCCACTAGCCTGACAACCCGCCTCTTCAAAACCTCTTCAAAACCACAGGACTAACAACTTGTTTCTTTTGTCTAGATCCCAAGACAAATGGGAAAGGGCGAAGGAAATGACAAAACTCGGGTAAGGCAGGGTACAACTCAACAAAATATTAGTGAGAACAAGTTACAAAGGTTCACAATGGCAGAGGGTTCAAAAAAATGGCTAACTGTGTGCCTACTCACTGCGTGAGGGAATGGGCCAAAATATGGTGAGAATAGTGAGTCCCCGTGAGTGAACATGTGAGGAAATATGGAAAGAATGGTTGGAGAACCTACATAATGAAGGATTCCCCCCGATAAAACTGCATGTGCCTAGGTTGACACATGGCTCTCCAGGAGCTTGTTCCTCTCCACTTGGAGTTCGTTCCTGTCCCAAAGAAACTTAGGACAATAGGGTTTATTTCCCAAACCTTAGTATTTTAGGAAATACATTATAAGATTACCTTGGGTTAAGCCCTCAAGATTATCCCCTTCTTCTTAGCCTTTGATCCCCTTCCCTTTCCTTTCCTTGTGGAGCTTGGTCCCCCACAATGATTTCTTCGTGGTTGGTCTACACACAATGATGTATTTTTATTAATGATCTGCATAATTACATATAAAAAAATAGGCTCACTAGCCTTAACATGTAGGATCTCCAACCTAATAAAGACGTAATTCTCCCAGCTTATAAACACTTCGCTCATTAGCCTATAAACATTATTAAGCATCATTAAAATCCACCAGAGGCTCGAACTTGGGGTATTAGAGACCTTTTCCTAACCCACTCCCCCTTGATCAACGACCTATATTAAAAAATGATATTTAATAAAAACATGCTTCGTCTCACTCTGATAAGCTGGATTTCTAGCCAAATGAATAACACTTTTATTATCATGGAATACTTTCACCTTTTCCTCCATCCTTCCAACTCACCCAACAAAACTTTTAACCAAATTGCCTCCATGCATGCATGTGAGGCAGCCATATATTCTGTCTCAATAGAGGATACATAAACTATGTTTTAAATCTTTGGCATCCAACTAACAGGTTCTCATGGAAGAGTAAAGACATATCCTAAAGTGGATTTCCTTTTTTCCAAGTCACCTGCAAAATATGAATCAACATAACTGCAAATTGAATCACTAGAACCATCATAGGTGATAGAATAATTAGTTATTCCCCTAAGATACTAGAGCACCAATTTCAATGCTGGAAAATTCTCTTAACCTTGATTTTCCATGTATCTACTAACAACACCAAATGCATGTGAAATATCTGGTCTAATACTCATCATCACATACTTCAAACTTCCTACTACATTAGAATATGGTACATGAGACATTTAATCCTTTTCTTCGTCATTACTAGGACATAAACTTGAAGAAATATTGAAATGGGAAGCCAAAGGGATTTGTATGGTTTTTACATGATTCATACCGAATCTCATAAGTATTTTCTCCACATACTTCTGTTGTGATAACCACAACTTACCATTTTTCCTGTATTTGTGTAT
This sequence comes from Picea glauca, assembly GCA_000966675.3. NCBI lineage: Eukaryota > Viridiplantae > Streptophyta > Pinopsida > Pinales > Pinaceae > Picea > Picea glauca. The sequence goes on from JZKD02S1657575.1 coordinate 38,890, forward strand.
CTCCATGCCCCATATTTGTTTTGTTGCTCCTAGATCCTTCATATCAAAATGTCCTAGCCAACTAAGGCTTTAACCTATTGAATTCGACCATGCTTCTACTTGCAACAAGCATATAGTCAACATATAACACCAAAATAATGAATCTACCATTTTCCAACTTTTAAAAGTAAACACGGGGATCATATTCACTTCTTGTAAAGTTTTTGCTAACCATGAAGGAATCAAACTTCTTGTACCATTTCCTAGGAGACTGTCTCATGCCATACAATGACTTCTTGATTTTGCAAACAAACCTCTTATTGTGATCTTAAAAGAAACCTTATAGTTGTTCCATATATATGTCCTCATCTAAATCTCCGTGTATAAATGTTGTTTTAACATCTAATTTCTCTAACTCAATATCAAGTAAAGAAACTAGTGCTAACACAACATGAATTGAAACAATATTTACAACTAGTGAAAAGATTTCATGAAAATAAATACCTTCGTTTTGAGAATACCCTTTTCCTTTTCAACTTTATCATCAACACCCTTTTTCAGTTTGTACTTGCAACCGATAACCTTCCTTTCCTATGGAATTTCTACCAGGTCCCATGTTTTATTATTCTCTCAAGCACCCATTTCTTCTTTCATAGCTTCTTTCCATTTAACACATTCAAATACCTTCATTGCTTCTTGATAACAACTAGGTTCTCCATCATTAGAAACCAAAGCCAGAGATAAAACATAATTGTTATACCTTGTAGGAGGATTCCTAACCCGTGTATATCTCCTTATAAATGGTTGAGGCATATCCATAGTTTCATGGATATTTTTTGCATCTTCATCTTCTTCTTCTTCTTCTGGAGCTTCTTCATTCTCCTCCTTTTCTGAAGATCGATGAGTCTCCAAATAAAATTTTTGAACTTGCGATACATGTTCTTATTTCACTTCAACATCTACTAGGTTTGATTTTATAAGTGAGGATTCATCAAATAGTACATATTTCTTATGATGAGTTTGTGGGAAGTAGGATGCCATAATACATACCCATTAACTCCATCACCATTACCCACAAAGACATATTTATTTTATCTAGGATCTAACTTGGAACACTGATCTTTAAAATAAGAGCCTAAGAATCACAACCAAATATTCTTAGATTTGAATAATCACACGAATGACCTATCCATACCTCTTTTGGAATATTATAATTTATTGAAGTTGATGGCAACCGATTTACTAGATAGTATGTTGTAAGAATTGTTTCTTCCCACACATCCTACTACAACTTGGAATTACTGAGCATGTTGCTTTCTCTCTCAAGAAGAGTCTTATTCATGTGTTCAACAACACCTTTTTGTTGAGGAGTATAAGTCGTGGTCTTATGTATTTCAATCCTAGCTTCCTTGCAATAGTTTTAAAATTCCACAGATGTGAAATCACCTCCATTATTTATTCTTACAAACTTGATTGACCTTTCAGTTCTCTTGTCAATAAAATCTCTGAATTGATTAAAATTATTAAATACAACAACTTTTCTTTTAAGTAAATAGATTCACACCTTTCTAGAGTAATCATCTATAAATGTCACAAAATATGGTGATCCTCCAAAATAAACTGAAGGGTATGGTCCACAAATATTTGAATGAATGTAATTAAGGATACATTTTCTTATATGTATTCCTATTTTAAACTTATGTCTACATTGTTTTCCCAAAACACAATACTTGCAGAAATTCAAATTCAGAAACTTTAACCTTGGAAGTGACTTACGATTAACCAGTACCTTAATCCCTTTCTCTCTCATATGACCCAAGCGTGGATGCCATAAACATATAGAGTCTCTTGCACCTTCAATTGCTACAAGTGATTGATTTATTTTAGTCCTTCCTTCAATATGATAAAGGTTCCCGATCCTCTTTTCCTTCATGACTAATAAGATGCCTTTGGACACCTTTAGTACTCCACCTTCATTTGTACACTTATAACCAAAAAAATCTAAAACTCCCAAATATATTAAGTTATTTCTGAGTTCAAATACATGCCTCACATTAGTTAATTTTCTTACAATACCATCATACATTTTAATTTGGATGCTACCAACCCCATCAATTTTACAAGAAAAATCATTTCGCATAAAAACAACACCATCATCAATAGATTGGTATGTTGAGAACCAATTTCTATGAAGACACATTTGGATGGACACAATAGAATCTAACAACCAATGATGATATTGATGTGAAACATAACATGCATATAATACCTCATCAACCATACCTAAACTTGAACTTGTTTCAGTTGAATTAACTTCCTTTGCTTCCTTTATGGAGTCCTCCTTGGATGTTTTTTGTCTTTTCCATCAATCCTTCTTGAGATGCCCATATTTTCCACATAACCAACATTTTTTCTTACCCTTCTTTCCTCTTGACTTAGATCTTGATGTACCTCTCTGATCTTTCCCTTTCTGCAGATCAACCTCTGACCACCATTGCTTCTATTGTTGATGTTTCTTTACTGGATGTTCTCCTGATTTCCTCAATCAACAGAGCTCCCACAAAAATATCATAATCAATGGTGTCTATTGTGCTAACCACATAGATATGAAGAGATGATCCTAACATTTAGGTAATGAACATAGTAGCGTGACTACTTTGTGCTCATCTTCATATTTTACATCCATACTAGTTAATTGAAAAGTCAGGGTATTGAAAAAATTTAAATGATCAACAATTTTTGTACCTTCTTTCATTCGTAATATATATAGTTTCCTCTTCAAGCATATTATGTTTGTCAAGGAATTTCTCATATAAATACTTTCCAGTCTCTTCCACAAGCCTATTGTTGTTTCCTCTCCAATGATGCTAAACAAAAAGAAGTCATATGCTAGAAAAAAATGGACGGTGCTAAGAGCTCTTACATCTAGATATTCCCAGTCCTTGTCTGTCATGCTTGTCGATTTCTTTCCTGCCAATGACTTTTGAAATCCTTGTTGCACAAGCAGATCCTACATCTTGAGATTCCACAACTCAAAATTGTTCTTGTCGTTGAATTTCTCTACCTCAAACTTTAAACTTTGTCCATTTTCCATTTGCACAATCTTGATTTTCCATATAGAATACTAACAATCCCTTTCTGTAATAACATGCCATGTGTATGGCTTGGGGAGCGTTACTCGTTCATGGTTTTTGTGACTAACATGCCTTGTGTATGTCTTGGGGAGTGTTAGGCAACACTCCCTTTGTATGGTTGGGGTAGCATTAGGCAATGTGCCCTATGTATGTCTTGGGATATATAGGATTTGTTATATGGTTAAACTAAATAGTTACAACCAAATCCACCAATTACACAAACTGGTCAATGTAGTGTGCATGCATGCACATTCCATTTTTAGTTGATATGGTGTGCATGCATCCACATGGGAAATTAGTTGGACGTTTCACATGCCATGAGATCTGAAGAAAACATAGACACCATTGCATAGTAATATGACCCTCTACTCGATATGGCACTATCACTCTAAGTGATGACTGTGTTGTTGTAACTCCAGCCTCTGAGAATTATAAATGGATTCTCTACATGAATCCTCACCTTCTCCATGTTCACATGAAGGAAAGAACACTAAGCTTCTCATCCTCAAAGTCCACTAAGATTTTCATAAAAGTATCTCCTCTCCACAAAATTTAATGTATAATTATATTGTTGAATCAAAATTGTGCTGAAAGTATACAAAATCATATAGTTTGCATCATATTCTCTTATGAAACTGATCATTGGGTTCATTAACTTCTCACTAATAGATGTTCGTATTGACATGAATTAAGATAAGTGTGTGTTTCTCCCTAGAATTATTGGCTACTTGTTTTAATAATGTTGAGGGTATTATGTTTTCTAATGTATTTTGTTATTGAGAGGTAGAGTTAGTCTCTACATGAGTTGTTTGAGTCTATTATTTAGGAGGTTTTTAAATAGTTTGTTGTGAGAGAGTCTTAATTTGGTGGGTGCTGAAATATATTGGAATAACATAGATATGGTAACAACTTGTGAATTCTATATAATGGAGTCACAACCTATTGTAAATATTATTCAATAAAGTTATATGTGTGTATAAGAGCAAGMTTAGGCTTGAATCCCTCACAAGAGTGCCCAAGATCATGATAAAAATTTAAAAGCTTGAATCCCTCAAAAGAATGCCCAAGATCATGATAAAGATTTAAGAGCTTGTCATCATACGTAAAAGATGATAGTTTAGGGAGAGGAGCTTGTGACTTACTGCTAGGTGCATTACTGTTAAATGTGGTTTTGTTGAAGAATACTGCCAAGGATAGATAGAGTGATGTGTGGAAATCTGATCAAACAATTAGTCGTTATTGTCAAAATTTTCAAGGAATGATCATTGCATCCATTGAGGCATTGAGCCGACCTTGGTGTGGATCGGGCTATGTAATCATTAGCCAACGTCCAACGTACTTAAGCTATCTAAAATATGAAAGATAGACTAGCAAGTATTGATTTTTGACGAGAGAGTTATGTGGACCTGTAGGGAAGCTATTTAGTGTAATTTTGAGGAAGAGCAAGGTGACAGTGAAAGGTTTCTCATGGGTCAATTAAATATGCTGCAGTCGTATTAGATCACTGTTGGAGGAGTGACCCCGAAAGTGTGATTTTTTATTTGGTCAAATCATGAATCATTGTTGTTGGAGAGTCGTCGTTGTATATTGCACTCACATATTTGTGTATTGAAGTCCTGAATTTGTGGAGTAGACACGACACGACGCGTGGAGAAACAAAAACCCAAAGAAATCATTGAGCGGCGAGCAGAGCGACTGTTGGAGAGAAAATATGTTGTTCCGTTGAAGTAAGAGCTGCCCTTGTGGAAAACAAATCGAGCCTCGAAGCATTAGTTGTGTGAAAATTTAGTTGCTTTCTGTAGATTGCAGCTCTATAGTTAAAAGTATTGGATCTAGAAGGAGTACAGATCTATTGGGATCTATTAGATTAGTTGAGCTCGAGTGTAAAAAATTTAGTGCTTGGATGCCTAGATCTTGTGTAAAATGTCTTGAGAATGGCTATGTGCATATTCTAAGGTTATTTGAATGTGTGATGGTATTGATCGGCTGATGGTCTACGTCTTATTGAAATATTTGCTGTGAATTGGCTAGATGTTGTTAATACATTGGTGTATTAAAGGAACTTGGGTATGTCACAGSCATCATTGGAATATGCTTGTGGACAAAAGCATCATTGTGCTAAAATGTATGGCATGAGTGAAATTTTTAAAAAGAGAGATGGGTTGATATTTTTTTAACAAAAGCATCATTGTGCTAAAATGTATGGCATGAGTGAAATTTTTAAAAAGAGAGATGGGTTGATATTTTTTTAACAATTTCCTTTAGTGATTGTTGTTGAGGAGAATGGTCTGTTGCATATATTGTAGTTGAATTTGGAGGAAATTTAAATTATGGTTCTATATTCATTCATGTTCATATCTTAAATGAAGTTTTTTAATGTCAAAAGTTTGTGAAAGCCCAGGCTGCATGAAGATTAGCAATCAAAGAAATAAGCCATTTTTGTAAGGGAATGCAGTCGATTGATGTCATAATACTTTAAACATGTTTTGTATGGGTTTCATATTGTTAATGGGAATCTGAATCAAGTTGCATGTTTAATTCAATAAGATATCATCATGGTGAATGAGATGATTTGAAGAAGTTATGTAAAAGCTATTGTCTTCAGAAGTTGGAGGTGCAAGTTATTTTTTATGGGACACCTCAAATTAGTTTATGAAGATATCTAGTTTATGAAGATGTCTCTAGATGTCTTGGAAATAACAAGTATCTCATGTAATTGAAATACATTGTTGTAAGTACATGTGGAAGAAAAGTCATATAGTTATTACAGTGACATTTAGTCTAATAAAGTATTGTCACAAATTTGAGTTCGTGTTGGTACTAACCATTCTACAATAGAAAAGTTTTATTTGTAGGAATTATTAAGTACCATAGATTATGAAGATAAAATCATGATGAAGTGCAACAAGATAGAAAAGAAGAATATGGAAGTAGAATACAAAGATGATTGGTGAACGATGAAGTAATAAAATTCCATAAGAAAAGGTAAAGCAAAAAGTATGCATGGTGTTGAGATGCAAATGGACATATGAAATGGGATTGTAATATTTTTGGCATATGATTGGTACCAAGGAGAAATGATAATATTTATTTTGTTAAGCATTTTGAATGCTTATTGTACTTGAGTTGTAATTGAGCATATGCGTTGCAGGCATCATCGGTTGTACCCAACAACCTAGATTTTTTTGGTCCAAGTCCAAAAGCTTTAAGCCATAGGCAATATGAATTCCCCATGTTGAGTCATTCCTACATGCATTATTGTGGTATCACATGTAATCATGGAGTGTGTATCCCTCTTATGCATAGAGAGGATGTGATATCAAGTTGTGGAGAAACCACTTAGATAGGTACGAGAGTGGCAAGTGGACTTGTATGTTGAGCTTGAAGGTGAATCAAAGAAGTTAAATCTTTTATTGTAAGGGAATGTGAGATGGAGTAATCTTAGGTTGTGAATTGGCACCAAGTTATGATTGAGGAAGAGTCTAACATGTTGATGAACCATGTAGGTGAAAATTATTCCTAGAGAACCTGTGAGTGTAACAGATGGCACCCATATATCTTGTTACATGGATTTTTTTTTATATGGACATCAATGATAATTTGTTTGTAGGTAAAAAAGGAAGGAACATAAAGTTTGTGGATAAAACCGAGTGTGACGAAAGCATAAGTAAATGTGTGCATTGAAAATCAATTTCCCCATCATGATGGTTCGGGGTAAGATGAAACCACGTGTGTGCAAGGTTCATGGTCATCCAAAACCACTTGCCATGAAAAATCAAGTTTGTGGTAAGCTAGAAATCACTTTGTGTGATGGTTAGTAATCACTTGCTAATTGTAATGGTAAGGTTATTTATGATGAGGGGAAGCCACTAAAATGAAGCAACACACTAAAACCTATCCATATGAAAGACAAAAGATGAAGATGCGACAAGACTTTGATAAAGATACGACCATAAATATATCAAGAAGAGTAAGGGAGAGTATTGTAATATGTAACTTATACTTGTCTTAATAATATGTGAAACCATTATGTTTGCTAATGTATTTTTTTGTTGATGGGTATAGTCAATCTCTACTTGAGTTGTTTGAGTCTATTATTTAGGAAGATGTCAAATAGTTGGATGTGAGAGAGATTCTCTCCTACTAAGAGTCCTAATTTGGTGTGTGGTTTGTTAGATTCATAATGAAGAAAACAACAGAAACATAATGGAAATAACTCAAGCAATCAAGAAACCATGATGAACTGTGATAAATAAAAACTGGCAGAAAAGGCATACTCTATATTCATCAATGCTTCAAATAATCATGTACATAGACATACATATATAATACAAGAATACCATAACTGTCATGTAACTGTATAACAGTTAGGTAAACTAACTAACTTATGATTAGAATTTTAACATCCCCCCTTAATCATAAGTTCATTCTTGCCTGAAAACCTACCACTACTTGACAATCAAAAATGTGTCAAGTGAATATTCAAAGGGTTGGCTGAAGATCCTCTCTGAACTCTGAAAAAAATAGCAACAGGGGATGTCTTCTACTAAATTGGTGGTTTAAGGGTGACCACGAACTCATTTGGTGGTTTCGGGATGACCACACACCAATATGGTGGTTTCGGGATGACCACAAACCAAATGTCTAGAAGAAGATGATGTCTTCTACTAAATGGCATGGTTTTAAGTTGACCATAAACTAACAAGAGCTCAAGGCTAAAAAATATGAAAATGTAACAAGCAGAACTTCATGTCTTTTGCTCAATTGGTGGTTTAAAGTTTACCACAAACTATCAAGAACAATATGTTTAGGAACAAGACTGCATAGCAGGAACTAGGTTGCATATTTGATCATATGTTCACAGGCTCTAAATCAAACTTGGAACATGACTGAAAAATTTATATTTCCCCCCTGTCAAGGACAAGTGGTTCAAATTCCCTTGAATGTCATTCACAAGTATGGCAAAGAAGAGATCTAGCACATCAAACTGTCTTCCTATGGATTTTGAAGACTCAATATTCAACTCAAAAAACTACATCAACTCGGCCCCAATTATACCCTAAATCATCAAATCTTGAAAAACATTCATGTCCATCAACTGTAGAAATATCTCCAATCAAGTACGAATGTACTTGTGTATAAATCTGGCAATAAGACTACTCCAATAAATTGGATTCCAAACGCCAACGCCAATTCCCTAACCATTCAAAATGAATTTGTTTCCTCTTGCGCTTTTAACACCTTACTGAGGGGTGATTTTTCTTCCCACAAAATCGGCATGGGTGAAGATCAAAACAGTTTGACTTATCATGGCCATACCGATGACAACGTTTGCACTGTATGGGTTCTTTATCTGACTTATTATCATGATCTGAAATATATGTAACAACATCTTCATCAACAATATCGTGTACCTGTTCCTTACCAATATCCTCAAGCTTTGTCGTCTTATCATCATTCAAAAAATCTCCACTCACAAAGCAAATAGGTTGACAATAATTAGGAATATGAAAAAGGTTGTTAGCATCATTTTCATATCCTAGTCCATATCGATTTCATTTAAAGCATAATTATTCCCATGGTCAAACAATTCTAATTTCTTTGTCACATTTATCCGCAACTTTTTCTGACATAGGGACTTCATCTAATTCATCTTCATGTTTATGAGTGTCATCACTAGTCAATTGAGTGTCTTAATTCTCATCCTTGATGCCATTGTGTTTGTTAAAATCACATTGTTGTTGTTGAAGGAGATTTAACTCATCAGATACCATTTTGTTTTGAAGTTTGAACATATCAATCTTCTTGTGTGTTACTTGTAAACAAGTAATCACTGTACTGAGGGTGCACTTGTTTATTGCGATTGTAGATTTCGTAGTTGAGTTAATTAATGTGCACAATATTATAAATAGTTCTTCAATTCTTTCCATTATGAGAGATGATCAATGACTTAGAGACACACACAAAGATCATAAGAGAGACCGCCTTATTCAATTTTGGGTAGGTCTACAACTTAAACAATAACACTAAATACAATTTTGTAAATCCAATTTGTTGGACCCCTTACAACACCTTTACAACCACCTTATAACCTCATTATAACTTCCAAAAAAAAATAATAATAATACTTAGAACACCTTCACAAAAAGTCTTCGAATAAATAACAAACCCTTATAACTGCAATTACAAACAATTTTGCATTTTCAAGCATTCTTATAACTCCTTATGTTGAATTTTCCTTTTTCTTTTTTTGCTTGCTTTCTTTATCATAGGGTTTGGTAAAATTAACCATGAAGCATCATCACCCAGGTATTGAAAATATACCTCATAAAGATTAACTTTAAAATTTATTCCAAGCTCTCTCACTTTAGTTAATCATTAATAAATTGGAATTTGATGTGACTTTATAACCAGTCTTTCCCAATTTTACTTTCTTGGAAGCTTGTCTTTTGTAATCAAATTTAAATATAAAAAAAATCTCACTTTAATACCTCAAATGCATGCCTGTGTCTTTCATTTCCAATCATTCAATACTCCACCAGCCTTGGACTATAAATAGTTGTCCTCATCACACATTTTTCTTTTTTATTTTAATTCGTCGGCAACACGAAACGACCAAATTCAAGCACAGACTACAGTTCTAGTTTTCGTATGTTTCTGCGGGCTGGAAAATACGAAATATATTGCTCACAAAGTTAACATTGGTCTTTAAAAATGAAATATAAACTATGTGTGGCTTATCAACATGCCCAGGTCGCAGATCTAATGTATATTTTGGAAAACCCTTGTCTTTAAAAACGAAATATAAACTGTCATATCTTGGCCTGTGAGTATTTAGAAAATATTTTTCCTATGTACGACGACCCTTTATTTTATTGACAAATGGAAAGATCAACAATTACCCATTGTTGTAGATTCTCCTTCACAGGCTCACGCTCTCTCATGTGAAGGGCTCCCTCAACCTCTAATTTCATTCACACGATAACGAGGCCTCTTCTTTCTTTGGTTCCACAAACCAAAAAACAGTTCACTTCCTTCACACATATCGCAAACAGTCTAGCAATTTTCTCTTCCATGCATATTTCCCATCACTGGCTCCTTCAATGGCTTGCACAATCCCTTTAATGCCTCCTTCAGTGGCTCGCTCCCTAGTTCCTTTTTTCTTCATCTACTATGAAAAACTACCATGGTGCTACCAAGACCATAAGATCAGTATCATGATCTGATACCATTGTTAGATTCATAATGAAGAAAACAACAAAAACATAATGGAAATAACTCAAACAATCAAGAAACCATTATGAACTGAGACAAATAAATACTGGCAGAAAAGTCATACTCTATATTCATCAATGCGTCAAATAATCATGTACATATACCTACATATATAATACAAGAAGACCATAACTGTCATATAACTGTATAAAGTTAGATAAACTAACTAACTTATGATTAGAGTTTTAACATGGTTGAGATATTCTCTCAACTTATCTTATATTAATAACAACAACTCTATATAATGAAGTGGCAAACTATTGTAAATACTCAATTATTCAATAGAGTTATTTACGTGCAATCATGTCTACTCTTCCATATTTTATTTATAAACACAGAGTTATTTACGTGCAATCATGTCTACTCTTCCATATTTTATTTATAAACACATTGATGCCTTTGTAACACAACCCTTCCGTATATCCTTAGATATTACTCAGTTTTCGAGACGACCTCTAGCAACATCCTTGACGACCTCCTATTCAACACTGGAATATCATTCTCTACATGGGTGTTGGGAATGGCTAGGGCTATCCACCATGCAACAACCCAATCATTAGTGGGTTGCTGCATGGTCCAACCGTGCGGAAACAATCCTTGCATTCCATTCCATGCATGCATCATTCAACAACATATCAATGGTGGCTATAAGATCTCCGACGAGTAAATCCGACAACAGTTTGCTAGCAACTCATTTCGCTTACCTGCTCCAAGCTCCGTTACCGTCTGCAATCACTCCCATCAACTCGTTCACCTGTTGATTGATGTAGCAGATGTACGTTATGTATTGCATCCTTTACTACAACTGCAATTTGTTGTCCAACGACCATTCAAATTTTTCTCTCTGCGGCTATTAAAATTTTTCAAAAGCTCCAGGCTCACTGTCATTCAAATTTTGCTCTCCCGCCATTCAAATTTTTCAAAATCTCCAGGCCCTCGTTTTTGCATTTTGATGCCCATTATATAATTCTATCCATATTTATGCATACACAGAAGAGCGGAGTTTAGCAATCGCTACCAGTCGATCTTCGTTGGATTCGAAATTCGGATAACCCGATCGAATCCGAGGTGGAATTTGCAGTGAGTTTTCTTAGCAATGGAGATATGCAAATCGAGAGTGCCAACCATGCGCGCATTGATAATCAAGGTGTTGGTGATGATTGTATTACTGGCAGTCGGAGCAGTCGTTTCCCACATGGAGATTAGTCCATCCCGAGTCAGCAAGCAGGTGGTGGGCCCTCCTCTTCTTCTCTGCAATCTCTGGTCGCTCTCTTAATTGCTCCTCTTGTTTCCTAATGTATATATTGACGACGACTTCCTGGAGATGGGATTAATTTTAGCTTTTCTATGTATGTTTGGGGTTAGGATTTGATGGTTGTTTCATATTGGGAACAGTTAGGGTGGGTGATCTACCTTCATTTGGAGATCACTATATAGTCATAATTCTTGTGGGATTGTTTAGCCATTAGGAAATAAGTGGAGCTACATGCATGCCACATTGTTGTGAACTTGTGCTACACTTACATAAATATTATTAATATTTTCATGATAATTCGTTGCTTGAATCGATTTTATAGTTTCATTTGTTGAGTTCTGGTTGTGGAATAAGGCTACACTTGATGATGCTTGATTTTTATAAAATGAATAAAACTCTGGAATTTTACGAAGTTATATTGGAGTTTTTATTCTTAAAAATGGACGTTAATATTCATATATATATCTTTATTATTATCGTTTGGGACATCTTTTTATTCACGTTTTAAAGTTCACTCGCTCCTGTCAAGTGGTACGAGTTCAATTAACTGCGAGCCAACAGAGTTGGATATAATTTAAGTTGGTTTATTGTATCTGTTGAGAGGTTTTATCTTTCCTTCACAGGAACTGTATAGGATTATGTGCTTTCACAAATATCTCTTGCTGGAAAAGGTTTGCAAAAGAAACTTGAAACTTCAAGCTTGCATCAAAGATAGTCTTGAAATTGATTACATTTATTTTCAAATATTGAGATAAAGATCTGAGTTAGGTTGATATTAACATGTAAGTTGTGGATATTCATAGCCTTGTACAAGGATATACTGGTAAATACGGAGTTAATAAAATTCTTAAACGTCTGAATGATTGTTGAACATATATAATTAATATTTATAAATGAAAAAGTAAGTTTTTGGATTTCAATAATAATAAAAAAGTTAAAGATATAATTTTAGAGAATATTGAAATATATTTTACAAAATCAATATTATTAATAATATTATTATATTTAATTTTTTTATTACCATACAAATTTTGATTTTCTATTTAAAATTATGTAACCTCTATTTTACTAGTTTGAAAAACATAAGTGTTGCTAAAATAGGAATATTATGAGTGAAAATAATTTTTAGAGTTTGTAATTTTAAGAAGATAGAAGAGAAAAAACATTTTTTTTTAGAATGTACATCTTACATAAATATTATGTCATTTTCAAAATATTTGTCAAATTATTTTATCCTAAAAACATCATTATTCAATAAAAAACTGAATTTTTATTTGTAATGGTTTATTAAAACAATGTTAATTATTTAGTTGCTGCTTATTTACTAATTAACAAGAAACAATTTAAAATAAATGAGATATAGTTTAGAATGAGGTAATGGTTTTTTAGAATAATTAATTGTTTGTTAATTACTAATTAACAAGAAATAGTTCTCCATAAATGAGATAAGAGATTGAGCTTTCCTATTTTCCAATTAGGGGGATTCTAATGAGCCAAAT
>JZKD02S1657575.1:73362-88062 GCA_000966675.3 Picea glauca
CCCATGGGGCCTTCAAGCTTTCACTCCAAGAGGGTTAGGTGGAGATTTTTGAAAGACATGGTGTACACTTTCTGTAATAAAGAAAGAAATCGAAAATCATTTGACTTGTTAAAAGTGATGTGCTATTTTTCCCATGCAATATCTATACTTTTCAAGGTTTACATTGTAAGGAGTGTTGTGAACAGAATCTGGATTGGTTTCCAGATAATTAAATTTGAACAAAAATTAATAAATTTTATTCATACTCTTCTCATGTTTACTACATATGCAATGGTTTTCTGTTTTTCAAGGTGAAAACTGCTTCCGATAATTACAAAATGCAAACAACATTCATACAGAATAATAGATCTCCTCAGTGTTCTTCATGTTAAAAAATAGCAGGATTTATTTATAAGCTATGGTGATTGAAAGATGTACTTTTTTATGAATTAAAGAAAAAGTATAATACAAAGAAGGAGCTTAGAATTTTTAGAACGTTATCCCGAGGATAATCTTTCCATGGAAGAATTGTTGTCAGGGGTTAGTAATATCGAATTAGAGGCGAATCCCTTCGCTATGGAAAACTGAAAACCCCCATGCAGAGGGGGATCTGGAACCTCCTTTTCTCCTTCCAACATCTGCACTACCTCTCTCATCGAAGGTCTTCTATGGGCATCCTCCTGGATACACAGAAAATCGATCTTCAATACTCTGATAGCTTCGTCTCTATTGAAACCATCATCACCTGCAAGTCTCAAATCGATCACCTATGACTCTTTGCCAACAACAAACATGGAGAGCGCCCAAGCAAGGAAGTAACACTTATCGGATTCAACCCCCTTACTATAGCTCTTGTGCCCTGCAATAATCTCGAGAACCATTCCGAAGATCGCTATTCTTAGTGATTGAGAATTCTAGAAGCCACTCCGGGGTGAGGTAGCCCGGAGTGCCTCTCATTCTGTTCACCACGCGGCTCTCCTTGCAGTTCATGAGCGTTGCCATGCCAAAATCGGATACCTTGGGCACAAAAATCTCGTCGAGAAGGATGTTCTGAGGCTTCAAATCCAAATGAATGATCTTAAAATGACATTCTTGATGTAAGTAGGCCAGGCCGCGAGCGGTACTCAATACAATATTGAATGTAATGGGCCAAGTCAGGAAGACTTGGGAATAATGGAGTAAGCGCCAGTTGTAAGTGTTAGTTACAAGCATCAGTTCTAAGAGTTGGTTTGTAATTCACTGTCTGTAGAGTCTATTTGTTTGTGGTTTGCATGTAATAGACTCAGTAGATTATTTTCCTATTTAAGAATGTAATTAGTCTTCATTACATAATAGAGAAGTAAGCGTAACCTCATGTGTGTTTGTTTCACATATTTTATCTTGGTATCAGAGCCACGAGGTGACGTGCGAAAAATTCTTAAAGTCTGCAGGTCCCTCCTCTGGTCGGGTGCAACAGCATTGTACTGACCCGTGCATCTGAAATACTCAAATTTCCACAATCTGTTGTGTATTACAATGCATAAGATTTTGGAGATTTCCACAGTGTATTACAACATGAGGTGCAGACTCCATGCACTCAACTAACTTGTGAGGTGAGGAAACATTTTTTTGTTGTGTAGGCTAGATAAGAAGAGGCCACATGCATTTGGTTCAGAGGAGGCCGATTTGGTTATTGCATGAGTTTTGGAACAAGTCGTGAAGGTCGATCTTCTTGGTTATATTTTTTGCATGGGTGAAGGTTATGTTTCTTTTTGCATGTGTGGAGTTTTAAACCTTTTATTAAAGTGGATCATGAAGGTGTAGTTTGCACGGGATTTGCATGTGGAGTTATTAAATCGTGGAGATTTGCATGTGGAGCATTTAAAATTGGTGCCACTATTTAAATCATTTTTTTTTTAAATAGTGAGGTGGAGTGGAGTTATAAAGTTTATTAAACTTTATTATGATAATTTCATAAGAGTGGAGTTATTTACTTTTTTATTATTAAAAGTGGATGCATGTGGAGTTTAAACTTCATATGTAACATAAAGTTATTAAAAGTGGGTTTTAATAAACTATTAAAGTGGGTTTTATTTTGAAGTTTATTAAAAGTGAATTTTTTCATAGCGGATATCTTCTATAAAGAGGTGAAGAGGGAGTTATAAGCTTTTTCTTTAAAAAGTGGATATTTTGGATATTAAGGTGCATGTATGATTTAAAGGTTGATATATGCATGTGAGGTGGTGTTTTTGATTTAAAGGTGGATGCATGCATGATTTAAGATGAGAACAGAGGTAGATTTGGATCAGTGAATCTGAAGGAAGAGCAATGGACTGCTCAACACAAGAGAAAACTCGACGAAAAGTTGCATATCTTTGATGTTTCACTTGCAGAGAATATCTTACAGCGATGGCGAATATGTTGGCAGAGACCTCCCTCAACGAAGCCAACAAGTTAGATGGATCAAATTTCATTAACTGGAAATTCAAGATGCAGATACTCATGGAAGGCTATGGTGTCTGGAACACTGCGAAGGGAACTGAATTGAAACCTAATGCGGCTGCAGGTGCGACAACAACACATATCCAAGATTGGGAGAAGCACGAAAACAAGGCAAAGGTATTGTTGTGCATGTCAGTTAAAGGTAACATAATTCCACATATTAGAGAAGCTACAACTTTCGCTGCTACATGGACATCGCTTAAAGCATTGTATGAAACTAGCAACACAAATCACATTTTTTTTTTGAACACTAAATTGCTAGGCATTAAAATGGATGGAAATGAATCTGTTAGTTCATTTTTGGGTCGTATTAAAGAGGTCAAAGACAAACTAGTAAATATAGGGGAAACTGTTTCCAACACTGACCTGGTCCCTATTACCTTAAATGGTATGCTAGAAGATTATCATATGTTCATAACAGGTCTTGCAGCAAGGGAGAAACCTCCTACGTTTGAAGAACTGACATGTATTTTTCTGCAAGAGGAAGAGAGGCGTGGGAATTTGAAGCCTCGGAATAAATATCTAACACTGTGGTCAAATAAGAGATCTAGGAGAGGGAGATCAGGAGAAACAGGCAGAGGAGGAATTTCATGGCAGAGAGGCAGTTCATGGCAGAGAGTCAGTTCATCGTAGAGAAGACAATCTCCAAATCAAGGTATGCAATCCTACATGAATGAGTCAAAGAGTTTTTTTTATTGTGGTCGACCTGGAAATATTGTTAAAGACTGTCATAAGAAGAAGATCGATGAGGCTAGTAATAAACCTAGAACACATTCAAGTCATTATGTAGAAAAATCGTCAAATCATGATCTCAGATTATTTATTGCTAGTGATGATATTGATGAACCCCCAAATTTTGAATCACAGGATCTTAGGATGTTTGTGTCTAACGCTGCTTTATCTGCTAAAAAAGATGATTCTGATGCTTGGTTTGTGGATTCTGGAGCATCAGTACATATGACTTGTAATAAAAATTGGTATGTTAATTTTAAAGAAACACATAATGGTGCCAGCATATATCTTGGAGATGACCGCGCTCATCAGATCAAGGGATATGGAGACATTCCTGTGACATTGTCGAATGGTACTGTTCGTCGCATTTGAAATGTAGTGTATGTGTTAGGAATAAAGAAAAAATTGATCTCTGTGTCCACCATTACAAATCAGGACTTGAAGGTTGAGTTCTTGAAAGACTATTGTATAGTGAAGGATATGTTGGACCATTTCAAAACTATTGCAATGGGATTCAGAGAAGGAGGCCTATACAAATTTGATATTACCAGCAAAGCACATCACGCACTGACATCTACAACTATGCCAACAGAGATTCTTTGGCATCAAAGGTATGGACACATCAATCATCCTGATTTATTGTTATTACCGAAAAAGAATATGGTTGAAGGACTTCCCATGTTAAAGAATGAGAAGGTTGCTTGTGATAGATGTGCATTAGGAAAGATGCATAGAAATGAATTGCCTTCTAATCCTGATAGGAAAAAGAAAGATGTGTTAAATCTTGTGCATACTGGTGTTTGTGGGCTTATGCAGACTAGGTCTTTAGGAGGTGCATTTTACTTTTTGTTATTTATTGATGATTGCATGAGATACACATGGGTTTACTTCCTTAGACAAAAAAGTGATGTTTTCGAGTACTTTAAGGAATTCAGAACCATGGTGGAAAAGAAGATAGGAAAATCCATCAAAATCCTCCATTCATATCAAGGGGGAGAGTATAAATCAGGGGACTTCAACAAATATTGCAAACATCATGGAATAGTACAACAATTTACAGTACCTCATACTCCACAGCAGAACGGAGTCACTGAAAGGAAAAACAGAACTCTGGTAGAGTGTGCACGCAATATGATGAAAGGTAAGAATCTATAAAATTCATTTTGGGTTGAAGCTATAAATACTGTAGTTTATTTAAAGAATAGAAGTCCAACAAGGTGTCTTGATGATGTTACTCCTTTCGAGGCCTTGTATGGTTCCAAACCTGCAGTTCATAATTTGAAAGTATTTGGGTGTAAGGCTTTTGCTCATATTCCAAAGGAGAATAGGAATAAATTGGATGCTAAAGCCATTAAATGTATTTTCATTGGGTACTGTTCTGAATTTAAAGCATACAAACTGTTTGATCCTGCTACTCACAAAGTGTTTGCAAGTAGAGATGTACTTTTCCATGAGCAGGAAGAAGGAAATCATGATGAMAATAGTCATGAGGAATGGCAGAGACTTCTTGATGAAGGAGTTAAAGAAGAGCAATAGAAACGGCCCACACAACAACAACCATCCCCGCAACGATAGTAGCAGCAATGCACACAACAACATCCATCCCCGCAGTGACAACAACAACAACAACAAGAAGGAATCGATGATATGGACAATTCAAGAAGTCACAGTTCACCTAGAGGTGAAGACAGGTATTCACAAAGTGGGGAGGAAGATAATCAGTTGAGAAGATCTTCACGACAGATTCAACATCTTAAGAGGTATAAATACTATTCCCTAATGAGTATCATTTTAAATGTCATCGAACCCATGAGTTTTGATGAAGCAAATGAACATGATGAATGGAAAAATGCAATGGAGGAAGAATATGAATCTATAATGAAAAATTGAATTGCCTAAACATAAGAAGCTCATTGGATGCAAATGGATAAACAAATCCAAGTTTAAATCAGATGATAGTATAGATAAGTATAAGGCTAGACTAGTGGCAAAGGAGTATTCACAAACAAAAGGTATTGATTATGCTAAAACATTTGCACCAGTAACTAAATTGAATACTATCAGAATGTTAATTGCTTTAGCTACAAAGTACCATTGGAAGCTACACCAATTAGATGTTAGATCTGTATTTTTGAATGGTGAATTAAAGGAAGATTTTTACCTTACTCAACTTGAAGGGTTTGTGGAAAAAGGACAAGAGCACTTAGTGTGTAAGTTAAAGAAAGCATTGTATGGACTAAAACAGGCACCAAGGTCATGGTATGAGAAGATAGACTCTTACTTTCTTCAACAAGGTTTTATGAGGAGCAAAAGTGATCCAAATTTGTATACCAAATTTGATGAGCATGGGTATATAGTGTTGATTTCCTTATATGTTGATGATTTGATAATTATAGGAAATACAGAGAAATTAATTGATGAAATCAATGAGCAGTTGTCACAGGTATTTGAAATGAAAGATCTTGGTGAGTTACATTATTGCCTAGGTCTTGAAGTTTGGAGAAATGCAGGCCAAAATTTTGTTTGTCCGGGTAAGTATATTAGAGAAATACTTAAGAGATTTAAAATGAATTAGTGTAAGTCTTCTAGTGTTCCCATGCAGCAGAATGTGAAACTTTCTTGTGATGATGGTTCGAAGGAGGTGAATGGCACTGTGTTTAGACATATGGTGGGTAGTTTGAATTATCTCACCACAACCAGACTTGATATTTCATATTTTGTGAGTGTGTTAAGTCAGTTTATGGAGAAACCTCATGAAATCCATTGGAATGCAACAAAGGCAGTACTCACGTATCTAAAAGGAACACTAGATTATGGTATTAAATATACTGATGCATATGATATTGAGTTGACAGGTTACTCGGATTTTGATTGGCCTGGAAATCTGGACTATCGAAGATCAACCTCTGGATATGCGTTTGACATTGGATCCGGGGTTGTTTCATGGAGCAGTAAAAAGTAGCCTACTATATCTTTGTCTTCTATTGAAGAAGAATATAAAGCCTTATGTGCAGCAACTTGTGAAGCTGTTTGGTTAAAAAGACTTCTTCAAGATGTTGGAGAAGAACGAAAGGAACCTACAATGATCAAATGTGATAATCAAAGTTCAATCAATATTGCAAAGAATATAATTTTTCATGCAAGGACAAAGCATGTTGAAGCTCAGTTTCATTTTGTTAGAGAAAAGTTGCAGTCAAATGAAATAGCTCTTATGTATTGTAATACTAGTGAAAATGTTGTTGATATTTTCACTAAGCCTCTTGGAAAGATTAAGTTTGAGTTGCTTAGGGACATGTTAGGTGTAGAAGTCAATACATTATCAATTAAGGGGAAGACTTGGAAATAATGGAGTAAGCGCTAGTTGTAAGCGCCAGTTTGATGTAGGAGCATCTCCCACATCAAGCGAGCCAGCGTGGAAGTGGAAGACAGCTGGACAAGCACCAGCACAAATTTTGAAAATCACCTTGGAAGTTGTTGCGTGATCTTAAATGAGCTATTAAGATGAGGCACACTTGTCTATTGTAATCGGACCTTGAGCCTTTAGCTCTCGTCCTTAGTAGGTAGAGGGCATTTAAGATAGTTAATATAAAGTAGATAGAATTTAATTCTAGATTAGACTGTTTGAGAGCGCAAGAGGGAAACGGGATATAAACACCCTCATTATGCATTGTAATATTATCCAGGAAGAGCAAGAGCATGCAGAGAGCTATGTAAGAACACCCATGTACTGATATTTGAATTAATAGAAAGAAATTGATTCAAATTCATGGTTTTGTGTTGTTCTCTGTGTATGGATGTTGAATGATATGCTCATGAATGTTTGATTCCTATTATACATTTTCTTTAATATGTTGTGTATATGATTTCATGTTTGATTTTGAATTCTGAGAGGAAGTAGAAATGAGTTTCAATTGTTTCTCTATCTGAGTCAGAGATTCCTGCAAGGAGTGCAATTGAAGTGTCCACAAGGAGTGCGTTGACAGAGGGTTCAGATAGGTAGCTTTTGTTCTCATTTCTGCATAGGTGAAGATAGGCAAAAGAGTCGTGCAAGGAGTGCACAGGCCGAGTGAAGTCTCAGGGTTGTGGACCTGAGAGAACATCGAAGGACTACTGTTATAGGTGTGCGCAGAGTCCAGGGACATCAACACTTAGGCGTGTTTGAGGGTTGCCGCAAGGAGTGCAAGCAAGAGGTTTCTTTCTGAGAACTTGAAGATGTGGACAAGCTCAGGAAGGGTAAGGCCTTCGAAACTGTTGGGGTCTGTGCAGAGAAGTTACACCAGGAAGGTTCAAGAAGGAGTCGTAAGTTTGTCGGAGGTGGACGAGTTCAGTGAAAGAACACTTGGTCCTTCGCAGAAATCATCAAGGTAGGACGGATGATCAACATTCTCCGAGGAGGATTCACGACATTCCGTGGACTGTTTGATCTAAAGGAGGTGCAGGGAAGATACATCGACATATTCTCTAAAGGTTCCAAGCTTAGGAGGGGCAAGACCTTTGATTCGAGCCACAAGGGTCATCGGAAGTACTCGTGGATTCACACATCAGGGTTTCGTGAGTTGAAACTCCGGAATATTGCAATGGGAATCGTGAAATCGCTATACGCGATATCCCGACGATTGATAGGATAGTGTGGGCCACAAGGGTTAGAGTGGTGGACAGGTGGCACAAGTTATCGGGGGTTCATGGCGAGAATTCCCGAAACATCGACATCAGGAATCGTGATCCCGCGAAGTCCAAATCGTCGATGGAGTGAAGGGACCATTGAAAAGTCAACATGCGAGCACATCAAATTTTCGGCGTATCGGGGTTCGGTAGTCGGTAAAGAAAGTTGCTTGACATCGTGAGTGGCAAAATCGCGATAGAATAAGTCCCGATAGGAGAGGGAAAAAGGTCAGCATTGATTTGTATCGGGTTTCGGGGATTCGTGGAACCTATGCTCGACCTTTGGATTCGCGAAGTCGTGAAGTCAAATCTCCCAATTTGTAAGGAAGGGGGATCTCACGAGAGTTTGTTGTGAGTGTAGAATTCCCGATAGGGAATTAGAAGAGCCTTAGAGTTCTTCAGGCTACGAAAGAGAGAAGATCATGTGAAGCGGACGTGCTTGTGGGCGCAACTGCGTCAGGTTTGGTATTAGAGAACAAAAATACTATTTGATTTCTGTAGCAGAGAAGAGAAATAGAATTCACCATGCCACCAAGGAGAGATAGGAAATCACCCGATCCAGAGGATAGGGAAGTGCAGCGGAGAAGAGGCAGGAAGATGGCAGATCCAGCTATGGAGAGACAGATGTGTGATCTCCGTGCAAGGCTCGAAGACATGGAGACAGTGCAGAGACACACAGCCAGTGCAGGGGATCTAAGTGATTCCAAAAGTGAAGTTGAGGCTGAACATGAGGAGGAAGTTGCAGCCGAAGATGCATCAAATGAGCGGTTTATTAAAGCTATTGCCAGGATGGGTGCAAGAGAAAAGATGGACATTCTAGTTTATGAGGGAAAATTGGATGCAGAGGAGATTCTAGACTGGATTAGAGCTCTAGACACATACTTCGACTATGAATATGGCGAAGAGGACAAGAAATTCAAGCATGTTGTCACACGCTTGAAAGGACATGCAACATTTTGGTGGGATGAAATACAAGCTGACAGACGCTGCAAGGGAAAGTAGAAGATCAAGAGCTGGGATCGAATGATTGCGAAGCTGAAGGAGAAATTCATCCCGAGAGATTATCAAATTACTCTGTTCAGGAGGATGCAGAACCTGAGATAGAAGATGATGACAGTGAAAGAATACAATGAGGAATTCTATAAACTGAACATTAGGGAAGGTCATCGAGAGAGCAATGATGAGAAAGTTTCCAGATACATGAATGGCCTGAGATATGATATTCAGGATGAGATGAGCATGGTAACCATCCGAATGGTGGAAGATTCTTATCAGATGGCTCTGAAAGCTGAGAAGAAGCTGAGCTGAAAGAAGAGTTAGAGGGGCAGAGGAAGAAGTCAGCCCAGAGGCAAATCTGTTGCCCAGGATAAATATCAGAAGCCCAAGGAGGACTGGAAGAAACCTACAACTCAAACAGAGAGAGGTAGAACTTCACAGCGAGGGAAATATGTTGAACATAGAGGGAAGCATACTGAGCAGAGAGGAGATTATGCTGACAACAACACTTTTCCTCGTACTAGAGGCAGAGGAAGAGGAAGAGGTGGAGTAATAACATGCTTCGCATGTGGGAAGAATGGGCACAAGTCTTATGAGTGTCCAGATAAGAAGAAGGACATTGGAGAAGCTCACATCACCGAAGCGCAGAGGCAGGATGTTAAGGCAGAAGACGTTGAAGGCGGAAGATCGCCGATGATGCGAAAAGTCCTTTTGACACCCGAGAAAGAGGTGGAGAGTTCAGTTCAAAGGACCATACTTTTTAGGACTACTTGCAAGACCAAGGATAGGGTATGCAAGGTCATTGTGGATAGCGGTAGAACAGATAATCTCATTTCGACGGAGATGGTAGAAAAGATGGAGCTGGAGACAATTGAACATCCAAGTCCATATAAAGTTTCATGGCTACAAAAAGGACACCAGGTAACTGTCACTAAACAATGCTTGGTTGAATTCAATATAGGAGGATATAATGATAAGATATTGTGTGATTTCATTCCTATGGATGTTTGTCATCTATTGCTGGGTAGACCATGGCAATATGACAGAAATGTGATTCATGATGGGAGAATGAACACATACACCCTAGAGAAGAATGGGAGGACACACATGTTACTTCCGATTAAGGATAAGGAGGTGAATTCAGAAGTAAGCAACACTGTACTTCTCATGAGTGGGAAGGAATTCCTTACCGAGGTTAAGAAAAAGGAGGATACACAGTTCATTGTGGTCAGAAAGTCAAGGATTGTTCTGACTAGCACAAGAGTGGATGATTTACCAGAAGAAGTTCAAGAACTGCTAGAAGATTTCACTGATACAGTCATGGACGAATTACCTCGTTCATTGCCACTGATAAGAAGTGTGAGTCATCATATTGATCTCATACCAGAAGCCAGTTTTCCGAACAAAGCCGCATACAGATTGACGCCGCAGGAGAATGAAGAAGTTACGAGGCAGGTCTAGGAGTTATTGGACAAAGGTTTGGTCAGGGAAAGCTTGAGTCTATGTGTTGTTCCAACAATACCCAGTCTAAAAAAAGGCAGAGGCTGGAGGATGTGTACTGACTCAAGGGCGATCAATAAGATAACCATCAGGTACAGATTTCCATTGTCGAGGATGGATGATCTGATGGATTTCTTGAGTGGAGAAAAGTATTTTTCAAAGATTGATTTGAAAAGTGGTTATCACCATATTCGCATGAGAGAAGGTGATGAATGGAAGACAACATTCAAAACCAACGAAGGTTGTATGAATGGCTTGTTATGCCATTTGGCTTAACAAATGATCCAAGTACCTTCATGATATTGATGAACGAAGTCCTGAGGGAGTTCATCGGAAAATTTGTCATTGTGTATTTGGATGACATACTGGTTTACAGTAAAACAATGGCGGAGCATCTGAAGCATTTGGCTACAGTGATGTAGAAACTACAACAGGAGAAGCTGTTGATAAACATGAAGAAGTCCTCACTTATGAAGACAGAGCTCATTTACTTGCGGTTTTTTATTTCTGCAAATGAGTTGAGGATGGATCCAGATAAGGTGGAGGTAATCAAAAATTGGCCATCGCCAAAGAACATATTTGAGGTGAGAAGTTTTCATGAATTGGCTAGTTTCTACTGAAAGTTCATCAATAATTTCAGTGGAATTAGTGCAGCGATGATGGATACAGTGAAGAAAAGACATAAATCTTTTCACTGGACTGAAGAGGCTGAGAAAAGTTTTAATCTGTTGAAGAGGAAGATTACGGAACAACCAGTTTTGGTGTTGCCGGATTTCCAGAAGATATTTCAGGTGAAATGCGATGCAAGTGGATTTGCAATCGAGGCAGTCTTGAGTCAAGAAGACAGGCCGATAGCATATTTCAGTGAGAAGCTGAATGAAGCGAAATTGAAGTACTCCACTTATGATAAATATTTTTATGCTATCATATAGGCATTGAAGAAATGGAGGCATTACTTGATCTCGAAAGAGTTTGTATTGTACAGTGACAATCATGCACTGCAGTTTGTGACTCAACAGGAGAAGTTGAATCAGAAACATCTCAAATGGGTTGAGTATATGCAAAATTTCACTTTTGTGATTAAACATATTTCTGGTACTGCTAACAAAGTTGTTGATGCTTTCAGCAGGAAGTGTTTGTTGTTGCAGGAGTTCAGAGTCAAAACGTTGGGTTTTGATGATCTCAGGGACATGTACGCAGATGATCCAGATTTTAAGGAGGCGTATGAAGCAGCTGAGAATCCAGTTCTTAGAGATAGAAGCCAGTGGGCTGACTACATGATCCGGGAAGGATTATTGTTTAGAGGCAATCAACTGTGTATTCAGAAGTGCTTCATGAGGGGGAACTTGTTAAAGGAGAAACACAACGGAGGATTGGCCGGACATTTCGGTCATGACAAAACATTCGCGAAGTTGAATGAGTCATATTTTTGGCTGGGAATGCAACCGGATGTCAAGAGATTTGTGGACAGATGCAGAATTTGCCAGCATTCGAAGGGAAGGGAGAAGAATGCAGGGTTTTATCAACCATTTCCCATACGAAAGAGGTCGTGGGATGCGATTAGCATGGATTTTGTATTGGGGTTGCCAAGGACACAAAGAGGTGTTGATTCAATATTTGTGGTGGTGGATAGATTTTCCAAAATGACACACTTCATTCCATGTCAAAAGACCAGTGATGCAACTCACATTGCCAATCTGTTCTTCAAAGAGGTCATTCGACTTCATGGGTTTCCGAGGAGTATAGTTTCGGATCGAGATACAAAATTCATAGGGCATTTTTGGAGAACCTTATGGAAGAAGCTGGGAACTAACTTGGCATTTAGTTCAGCTTATCATCCTCAGACGGATGGACAGATGGAAGTGGTATATAGAAGTCTGGGAGACTTGATGTGAAGCTTGGTGACAGAACACCATAGCCAGTGGGACAATATATTACGACAGGAAGAGTTTGCGTATAGTGACTCAGTGAATAGGAGCACAAGACAGAGTCCATTTCAGGTTGTCTATGGCATGCAACCGAGAGGAATTTCTGAGTTGAGGGATTCAAAACAGACTGCAACTAGGAGCGCTAGTGCAGAAGAATTCACAGAGGCGATGAAAGAACTTCATAGCCAGGTGAAGGAGCGATTGCAGAATTCAAGCCAGAAATATAAGCGCAGGGCAGATCAACATAGAAGACAACTTCAGTTTGAGGTTGGTGATCTGGTTCTAGCACATTTGAGAAAATAAAGGTTCTTGAAAGGGACATACAACAAGTTGAAGATGAAGAAAATCGGGCTATGTAGGGTCTTGAGGAAATTTGGGACAAATACTTATGAGATTGAATTACCCGCTGGGATCAGAATTTCTCCGAGATTCAATGTCTCGGATTTGTACCCATACCAAGCTGAAGAAACAGGGACTGGAGACGAGAAGCCAGTGATCTAGTGGACGAAGCAAATTCCAGTTGCAGATAAGCCACAGATGGAGTGCATACTGGATAAGAGAGTGAGTAAGAGGACCAGGCGAAAGAAATACTTTGAGTATTTTGTCAAGTGGAAGAATCGTTCAGTTGAATATGCCAACTGGGAGACTGAAGCAGAGATACAGAAGCATGGAAAGATCGTGTAGGATCTCATGGAAAGGAGCCCATGAAAGTTTTCAAGCGAGGGAGTATGATGTAGGAGCATCTCCCACATCAAGCGAGCCAACGCGGAAGCGAAAGACAGTTGGACAAGCACCAACACAAATTTTGAAAATCACCTTGGAAGTTGTTGCGCGATCTTAAATGAGCTATTAAGATGAGGCACACTTGTCTATTGTAATCGGACCTTGAGACTTTAGCTCTCGTCCTTAGTAGGTAGAGGGCATTTAATATAGTTAATGTAAAGTAGACAGAATTTAATTCTAGATTAGACTGTTTGAGAGCGTAAGAGGGAAATGGGATATAGACTCCCTCATTGTGCATTGTAATATTATCCAGGAAGAGGAAGAGCATGCAGAGAGCTATGTAAGAACACCCATGTACTGATATTTGAATTAATAGAAAGAGATTGATTCAAATTCATGGTTTTGTGTTGTTTTATGTGTATGGATGTTGAATGATATGCTCATGAATGTTTGCTTCCTGTTATACATTTTCTTTAATATGTTGTGTATATGATTTCATGTTTGAGTTTGAAGTTTGAGAGGAAGTAGAAATGAGTTTCAATTGTTTCTCTATCTGAGTCAGAGATTCCTGCAAGGAGTGCAGTTGAAGTGTCCGCAAGGAGTGTGTTGACAGAGGATTCAGATAGGTAGCTTTTGTTCTCATTTCCGTAGAGGTGCAGATAGGCAAAGGAGTCGTGCAAGGAGTGCGCAGGCCGTGTGAAGTCTTAGGGTTGTGGACCTGAGTGAACATCGAAGGACTGCTGCTATAGGTGTGTGCAGAGTCGACAGACTTCAACACTTAGGCATGTTTGAGGGTTGCCGCAAGGAGTGCAAGAAAGAGGTTTCTTTCTGAGAACTTGAAGTTGTGGAAAATCTCAACAAGGGTAAGGCCTTAGAAACTATTGGGTTTCGTGCAGATAAGTTGCACTAGGAAGGTTCAAGAAGGAGTCGTAAGTTTTCCGGAGGTGGACAAGTTTAGTGAAAGAACACTTGGTCCTTCGCAGGAATCATCAAGGCAGGATAGACGGTCAACATTCTCCGAGGAGGATTCACGACGTTCCGTGGACTGTTAGATCTAAAGGAGGTGCAAGGAAGATACAACGACGTATTCTCTAAAGGTTCCAAGCTCAGTAGGGGTAGGACCTTTGATCTGAGCCACAAGGGTCGTCGGATCTACTCGTGGATTCACACATCGGGGTTTCGTGAGTTGAAACTCCAGAATATTGCAACGAAAATCGCGAAATCGCGATACGCGATATCCCGACAGTTGATAGGACAGTGTGGGCCACAAGGGTCAGAGTGGTGGACAGGTGGCACAAGTTATTGGGGGTTTGTGGAGAGAAGTCCCAAAACATCGACATTAGGATTCGCGATCCTGCAAAGTCTGAATCGTCAATGGAGTGAAGGGACCGTTGAAAAGTCAACTCGTGAGCGCATCGAAGTTTCGGCATATCGGGGTTCGGGAGTCGGTAAAGCAAGTTGCTTGACATTGTGAGTGGAAAAATCGTGATAGAAGAAGTCACGATAGGAGAGGGAAAAAGGTCAGCATTGATTTGTATCGGGTTTCGGGGATTCGTGGAACCTACGCTCGACCTTTGGATTCGTAAAGTCGCGAAGTCCGATCTCCCGATTTGTAAGGAAGGGGGATCTCACGAGAGTTTGTTGTGGGTGCAGAATTCCCGATAGGGAATTAGAAGAGCCTTAGAGTTCTTCGGGCCGC
>JZKD02S1657575.1:88072-116139 GCA_000966675.3 Picea glauca
AATAGTCATGAGGAATGGCAGAGACTTCTTGATGAAGGAGTTAAAGAAGAGCAATAGAAACGGCCCACACAACAACAACCATCCCCGCAACGATAGTAGCAGCAATGCACACAACAACATCCATCCCCGCAGTGACAACAACAACAACAACAAGAAGGAATCGATGATATGGACAATTCAAGAAGTCACAGTTCACCTAGAGGTGAAGACAGGTATTCACAAAGTGGGGAGGAAGATAATCAGTTGAGAAGATCTTCACGACAGATTCAACATCTTAAGAGGTATAAATACTATTCCCTAATGAGTATCATTTTAAATGTCATCGAACCCATGAGTTTTGATGAAGCAAATGAACATGATGAATGGAAAAATGCAATGGAGGAAGAATATGAATCTATAATGAAAAATTGAATTGCCTAAACATAAGAAGCTCATTGGATGCAAATGGATAAACAAATCCAAGTTTAAATCAGATGATAGTATAGATAAGTATAAGGCTAGACTAGTGGCAAAGGAGTATTCACAAACAAAAGGTATTGATTATGCTAAAACATTTGCACCAGTAACTAAATTGAATACTATCAGAATGTTAATTGCTTTAGCTACAAAGTACCATTGGAAGCTACACCAATTAGATGTTAGATCTGTATTTTTGAATGGTGAATTAAAGGAAGATTTTTACCTTACTCAACTTGAAGGGTTTGTGGAAAAAGGACAAGAGCACTTAGTGTGTAAGTTAAAGAAAGCATTGTATGGACTAAAACAGGCACCAAGGTCATGGTATGAGAAGATAGACTCTTACTTTCTTCAACAAGGTTTTATGAGGAGCAAAAGTGATCCAAATTTGTATACCAAATTTGATGAGCATGGGTATATAGTGTTGATTTCCTTATATGTTGATGATTTGATAATTATAGGAAATACAGAGAAATTAATTGATGAAATCAATGAGCAGTTGTCACAGGTATTTGAAATGAAAGATCTTGGTGAGTTACATTACTGCCTAGGTCTTGAAGTTTGGAGAAATGCAGGCCAAAATTTTGTTTGTCCAGGTAAGTATATTAGAGAAACACTTAAGAGATTTAAAATGAATTAGTGTAAGTTTTCTAGTGTCCCCATGCAGCAGAATGTGAAACTTTCTTGTGATGATGGTTCGAATGAGGTGAATGGCACTGTGTTTAGACATATGGTGGGTAGTTTGAATTATGTCACCACAACCAGACTTGATATTTCATATTTTGTGAGTGTGTTAAGTCAGTTTATGGAGAAACCTCATGAAAGCCATTGGAATGCAACAAAGGCAGTACTCACGTATCTAAAAGGAACACTAGATTATGGTATTAAATATACTGATGCATATGATATTGAGTTGACAGGTTACTCGGATTTTGATTGGGCTGGAAATCTGGACTATCGAAGATCAACCTCTAGATATGCGTTTGACATTGGATCCGGGGTTGTTTCATGGAGTAGTAAAAAGTAGCCTACTATATCTTTGTCTTCTATTGAAGAAGAATATAAAGCCTTATGTGCAGCAACTTGTGAAGCTGTTTGGTTAAAAATACTTCTTCAAGATGTTGGAGAAGAACGAAAGGAACCTACAATGATCAAATGTGATAATCAAAGTTCAATCAATATTGCAAAGAATATAATTTTTCATGCAAGGACAAAGAATGTTGAAGCTCAGTTTCATTTTGTTAGAGAAAATTTGCAGTCAAATGAAATAGCTCTTATGTATTGTAATACTAGTGAAAATGTTGTTGATATTTTCACTAAGCCTCTTGGAAAGATTAAGTTTGAGTTTCTTAGGGACATGTTAGGTGTAGAAGTCAATACATTATCCATTAAGGGGAAGACTTGGAAATAATGGAGTAAGCGCTAGTTGTAAGCGCCAGTTTGATGTAGGAGCATCTCCCACATCAAGCGAGCCAGCGCGGAAGTGGAAGACAGCTGGACAAGCACCGACACAAATGAGCTATTAAGATGAGGCACACTTGTCTATTGTAATCGGACCTTGAGCCTTTAGCTCTCGTCCTTAGTAGGTAGAGGGCATTTAAGATAGTTAATGTAAAGTAGATAGAATTTAATTCTAGATTAGACTGTTTGAGAGCGCAAGAGGGAAACGGGATATAAACACCCTCATTGTGCATTGTAATATTATCCAGGAAGAGCAAGAGCATGCAGAGAGCTATGTAAGAACACCCATGTACTGATATTTGAATTAATAGAAAGAAATTGATTCAAATTCATGGTTTTGTGTTGTTCTCTGTGTATGGATGTTGAATGATATGCTCATGAATGTTTGATTCCTATTATACATTTTCTTTAATATGTTGTGTATATGATTTCATGTTTGATTTTGAATTCTGAGAGGAAGTAGAAATGAGTTTCAATTGTTTCTCTATCTGAGTCAGAGATTCCTGCAAGGAGTGCAATTGAAGTGTCCACAAGGAGTGCGTTGACAGAGGGTTCAGATAGGTAGCTTTTGTTCTCATTTCTGCAGAGGTGAAGATAGGCAAAGTAGCCGTGCAAGGAGTGCACAAGCTGAGTGAAGTCTCAGGGTTGTGGACCTGAGCGAACATCGAAGGACTACTGCTATAGGTGTGCGCAGAGTCCAGGGACATCAACACTTAGGCGTGTTTGAGGGTTGCCGCAAGGAGTGCAAGCAAGAGGTTTCTTTCTGAGAACTTGAAGCTGTGGACAAGCTCAGGAAGGGTAAGGCCTTCGAAACTGTTGGGGTCTGTGTAGAGAAGTTGCACCAGGAAGGTTCAAGAAGGAGTCGTAAGTTTGTCGGAGGTGGACGAGTTCAGTGAAAGAACACTTGGTCCTTCGCAGGAATCATCAAGGTAGGACGGACGATCAACATTCTCCGAGGAGGATTCACGACATTCCATGGACTGTTTGATCTAAAGGAGGTGCAGGGAAGATACATCGACATATTCTCTAAAGGTTACAAGCTCAGGAGGGGCAAGACCTTTGATCCGAGCCACAAGGGTCATCGGAAGTACTCGTGGATTCACACATCGGGGTTTCGTGAGTTGAAACTCCGGAATATTGCAATGGGAATCGTGAAATCGCTATACGCGATATCCCGACGGTTGATAGGATAGTGTGGGCCACAAGGGTCAGAGTGGTGGACAGGTGGCACAAGTTATCGGGGGTTCGTGGCGAGAATTCCCGAAACATTGACATCAGGAATCGTGATCCCGCGAAGTCCAAATCGTCGATGGAGTGAAGGGACCATTGAAAAGTCAACATGCGAGCACATCAAATTTTCGGCATATCGGGGTTCGGTAGTCGGTAAAGAAAGTTGCTTGACATCGTGAGTGGCAAAATCGCGATAGAATAAGTCCCGATAGGAGAGGGAAAAAGGTCAGCATTGATTTGTATCGGGTTTCGGGGATTCGTGGAACCTATGCTCGACCTTTGGATTCGCGAAGTCGTGAAGTCCGATCTCCCAATTTGTAAGGAAGGGGGATCTCACGAGAGTTTGTTGTGAGTGTAGAATTCCCGATAAGGAATTAGAAGAGCCTTAGAGTTCTTCAGGCTACGAAAGAGAGAAGATCATGTGAAGCGGACGTGCTTGTGGGCGCAACTGCGTCAGGTTTGGTATTAGAGAACAGAAATACTCTTTGCTTTCTGTAGCAGAGAAGAGAAATAGAATTCACCATGCCGCCAAGGAGAGATAGGAAATCACCCGATCCAGAGGATAGGGAAGTGCAGCGGAGAAGAGGCAGGCAGATGGCAGATCCAGCTATGGAGAGATAGATGTGTGATCTCCGTGCAAGGCTCGAAGACATGGAGACAGTGCAGAGGCACATAGCTAGTGCAGGGGATCTAAGTGATTCCAAAAGTGAAGTTGAGGCTGAACATGAGGAGGAAGTTGCAGCCGAAGATGCATCAAACAAGCGGTTTATTAAAGCTATTTCCAGGATGGGTGCAAGAGAAAAGATGGACATTCTAGTTTATGAGGGAAACTTGGATGCAGAGGAGATTCTAGACTGGATTAGAGCTCTAGACACATACTTCGACTATGAATATGGCAAAGAGGACAAGAAATTCAAGCATGTTGTCACACGCTTGAAAGGACATGCAACATTTTGGTGGGATGAACTACAAGCTGACAGACGCTGCAAGGGAAAGTAGAAGATCAAGAGCTGGGATCGAATGATTGTGAAGCTGAAGGAGAAATTCATCCCGAGAGATTATCAAATTACTCTGTTCAGGAGGATGCAGAACCTGAGACAGAAGATGATGACAGTGAAAGAATACAATGAGGAATTCTATAAACTGAACATTAGGGAAGGTCATCGGGAGAGCAATGATGAGAAAGTTTCCAGATACATGAATGGCCTGAGATATGATATTCAGGATGAGATGAGCATGGTAACCATCCGAATGGTGGAAGATGCTTATCAGATGGCTTTGAAAGCTGAGAAGAAGCTGAGCTGAAAGAAGAGTTAGAGGGGCAGAGGCAGAAGTCAGCCCAGAGGCAAATCTGTTGCCCAGGATAAATATCAGAAGCCCAAGGAGGACTGGAAGAAACCTACAACTCAAACAGAGAGAGGTGGAACTTCACAGCGAGGGAAATATGTTGAACAGAGAGGGCAGCATACTGAGCAGAGAGGAGATTATGCTGACAACAACACTTTTCCTCGTACTAGAGGCAGAGGAAGAGGAAGAGGTGGAGTAATAACATGCTTTGCATGTGGGAAGAATGGGCACAAGTCTTATGAGTGTCCAGATAAGAAGAAGGACATTGGAGAAGCTCACATCACCGAAGTGCAGAGGCAGGATGTTGAGGCAGAAGACGTTGAAGGCGGAAGATCGCTGATGATGCGAAAAGTCCTTTTGACACCCGAGAAAGAGGTGGAGAGTTCAGTTCAAAGGACCATACTTTTTAGGACTACTTGCAAGACCAAGGACAGGGTATGCAAGGTCATTGTGGATAGTGGTAGAACAGATAATCTCATTTCGACGGAGATGGTAGAAAAGATGGAGCTGGAGACAATTGAACATCCAAGTCCATATAAACTTTCATGGCTACAAAAAGGACACCAGGTAACTGTCACTAAACAATGCTTGGTTGAATTCAATATAGGAGGATATAATGATAAGATATTGTGTGATTTCATTCCTATGGATGTTTGTCATCTATTGCTGGGTAGACCATGGCAATATGACAGAAATGTGATTCATGATGGGAGAATGAACACATACACCCTAGAGAAGAATGGGAGGACACACATGTTACTTCCGATTAAGGATAAGGAGGTGAAGTCAGAAGTAAGCAACACTGTACTTCTCATGAGTGGGAAGGAATTCCTTAACGAGGTTAAGAAGAAGGAGGATACACAGTTCATTGTGGTCAGAAAGTCAAGGATTGTTCTGACTAGCACAAGAGTGGATGATTTACTAGAAGAAGTTCAGGAACTGCTAGAAGAGTTCACTGATACAGTCATGGACGAATTACCTCGTTCATTGCCACTGATAAGAAGTGTGAGTCATCATATTGATCTCATACCAGAAGCCAGTTTTCCGAACAAAGCCGCGTACAGATTGACGCCGTAGGAGAATGAAGAAGTTACGAGGCAGGTCTAGGAGTTATTGGACAAAGGTTTGGTCAGGGAAAGCTTGAGTCTATGTGTTGTTCCAACAATACCCAGTCTGAAAAAAGGTAGAGGCTGGAGGATGTGTACTGACTCAAGGGCGATCAATAAGATAACCATCAGGTACAGATTTCCATTGTCGAGGATGGATGATCTGATGGATTTCTTGAGTGGAGAAAAGTATTTTTCAAAGATTGATTTGAAAAGTGGTTATCACCATATTCGCATGAGAGAAGGTGATGAATGGAAGACAACATTCAAAACCAACGAAGGTTGTATGAATGGCTTGTTATGCCATTTGGCTTAACAAATGATCCAAGTACCTTCATGATATTGATGAACGAAGTCCTGAGGGAGTTCATCGGAAAATTTGTCATTGTGTATTTGGATGACATACTGGTTTACAGTAAAACAATGGCGGAGCATCTGAAGCATTTGGCTACAGTGATGTAGAAACTACAACAGGAGAAGCTGTTGATAAACATGAAGAAGTCCTCACTTATGAAGACAGAGCTCATTTACTTGCGGTTTTTTATTTCTGCAAATGAGTTGAGGATGGATCCAGATAAGGTGGAGGTAATCAAAAATTGGCCATCGCCAAAGAACATATTTGAGGTGAGAAGTTTTCATGAATTGGCTAGTTTCTACTGAAAGTTCATCAATAATTTCAGTGGAATTAGTGCAGCGATGATGGATACAGTGAAGAAAAGACATAAATCTTTTCACTGGACTGAAGAGGCTGAGAAAAGTTTTAATCTGTTGAAGAGGAAGATTACGGAACAACCAGTTTTGGTGTTGCCGGATTTCCAGAAGATATTTCAGGTGAAATGCGATGCAAGTGGATTTGCAATCGAGGCAGTCTTGAGTCAAGAAGACAGGCCGATAGCATATTTCAGTGAGAAGCTGAATGAAGCGAAATTGAAGTACTCCACTTATGATAAATATTTTTATGCTATCATATAGGCATTGAAGAAATGGAGGCATTACTTGATCTCGAAAGAGTTTGTATTGTACAGTGACAATCATGCACTGCAGTTTGTGACTCAACAGGAGAAGTTGAATCAGAAACATCTCAAATGGGTTGAGTATATGCAAAATTTCACTTTTGTGATTAAACATATTTCTGGTACTGCTAACAAAGTTGTTGATGCTTTCAGCAGGAAGTGTTTGTTGTTGCAGGAGTTCAGAGTCAAAACGTTGGGTTTTGATGATCTCAGGGACATGTACGCAGATGATCCAGATTTTAAGGAGGCGTATGAAGCAGCTGAGAATCCAGTTCTTAGAGATAGAAGCCAGTGGGCTGACTACATGATCCGGGAAGGATTATTGTTTAGAGGCAATCAACTGTGTATTCAGAAGTGCTTCATGAGGGGGAACTTGTTAAAGGAGAAACACAACGGAGGATTGGCCGGACATTTCGGTCATGACAAAACATTCGCGAAGTTGAATGAGTCATATTTTTGGCTGGGAATGCAACCGGATGTCAAGAGATTTGTGGACAGATGCAGAATTTGCCAGCATTCGAAGGGAAGGGAGAAGAATGCAGGGTTTTATCAACCATTTCCCATACGAAAGAGGTCGTGGGATGCGATTAGCATGGATTTTGTATTGGGGTTGCCAAGGACACAAAGAGGTGTTGATTCAATATTTGTGGTGGTGGATAGATTTTCCAAAATGACACACTTCATTCCATGTCAAAAGACCAGTGATGCAACTCACATTGCCAATCTGTTCTTCAAAGAGGTCATTCGACTTCATGGGTTTCCGAGGAGTATAGTTTCGGATCGAGATACAAAATTCATAGGGCATTTTTGGAGAACCTTATGGAAGAAGCTGGGAACTAACTTGGCATTTAGTTCAGCTTATCATCCTCAGACGGATGGACAGATGGAAGTGGTATATAGAAGTCTGGGAGACTTGATGTGAAGCTTGGTGACAGAACACCATAGCCAGTGGGACAATATATTACGACAGGAAGAGTTTGCGTATAGTGACTCAGTGAATAGGAGCACAAGACAGAGTCCATTTCAGGTTGTCTATGGCATGCAACCGAGAGGAATTTCTGAGTTGAGGGATTCAAAACAGACTGCAACTAGGAGCGCTAGTGCAGAAGAATTCACAGAGGCGATGAAAGAACTTCATAGCCAGGTGAAGGAGCGATTGCAGAATTCAAGCCAGAAATATAAGCGCAGGGCAGATCAACATAGAAGACAACTTCAGTTTGAGGTTGGTGATCTGGTTCTAGCACATTTGAGAAAATAAAGGTTCTTGAAAGGGACATACAACAAGTTGAAGATGAAGAAAATCGGGCTATGTAGGGTCTTGAGGAAATTTGGGACAAATACTTATGAGATTGAATTACCCGCTGGGATCAGAATTTCTCCGAGATTCAATGTCTCGGATTTGTACCCATACCAAGCTGAAGAAACAGGGACTGGAGACGAGAAGCCAGTGATCTAGTGGACGAAGCAAATTCCAGTTGCAGATAAGCCACAGATGGAGTGCATACTGGATAAGAGAGTGAGTAAGAGGACCAGGCGAAAGAAATACTTTGAGTATTTTGTCAAGTGGAAGAATCGTTCAGTTGAATATGCCAACTGGGAGACTGAAGCAGAGATACAGAAGCATGGAAAGATCGTGTAGGATCTCATGGAAAGGAGCCCATGAAAGTTTTCAAGCGAGGGAGTATGATGTAGGAGCATCTCCCACATCAAGCGAGCCAACGCGGAAGCGAAAGACAGTTGGACAAGCACCAACACAAATTTTGAAAATCACCTTGGAAGTTGTTGCGCGATCTTAAATGAGCTATTAAGATGAGGCACACTTGTCTATTGTAATCGGACCTTGAGACTTTAGCTCTCGTCCTTAGTAGGTAGAGGGCATTTAATATAGTTAATGTAAAGTAGACAGAATTTAATTCTAGATTAGACTGTTTGAGAGCGTAAGAGGGAAATGGGATATAGACTCCCTCATTGTGCATTGTAATATTATCCAGGAAGAGGAAGAGCATGCAGAGAGCTATGTAAGAACACCCATGTACTGATATTTGAATTAATAGAAAGAGATTGATTCAAATTCATGGTTTTGTGTTGTTTTATGTGTATGGATGTTGAATGATATGCTCATGAATGTTTGCTTCCTGTTATACATTTTCTTTAATATGTTGTGTATATGATTTCATGTTTGAGTTTGAAGTTTGAGAGGAAGTAGAAATGAGTTTCAATTGTTTCTCTATCTGAGTCAGAGATTCCTGCAAGGAGTGCAGTTGAAGTGTCCGCAAGGAGTGTGTTGACAGAGGATTCAGATAGGTAGCTTTTGTTCTCATTTCCGTAGAGGTGCAGATAGGCAAAGGAGTCATGCAAGGAGTGCGCAGGCCGTGTGAAGTCTTAGGGTTGTGGACCCGAGTGAACATCGAAGGACTGCTGCTATAGGTGTGTGCAGAGTCGACAGACTTCAACACTTAGGCATGTTTGAGGGTTGCCGCAAGGAGTGCAAGCAAGAGGTTTCTTTCTGAGAACTTGAAGTTGTGGACAAGCTCAACAAGGGTAAGGCCTTAGAAACTATTGGGGTTCGTGCAGATAAGTTGCACTAGGAAGGTTCAAGAAGGAGTCGTAAGTTTTCCGGAGGTGGACAAGTTTAGTGAAAGAACACTTGGTCCTTCGCAGGAATCATCAAGGCAGGACAGACGGTCAGCATTCTCCGAGGAGGATTCACGACGTTCCGTGGACCGTTATATCTAAAGGAGGTGCAAAGAAGATACAACGACGTATTCTCTAAAGGTTCCAAGCTCAGTAGGGGTAGGACCTTTGATCTGAGCCACAAGGGTCGTCGGATCTACTCGTGGATTCACACATCGGGGTTTCATGAGTTGAAACTCCAGAATATTGCAACGAAAATCGCGAAATCGTGATACGCGATATCCCGACAGTTGATAGGACAGTGTGGGCCACAAGGGTCAGAGTGGCGGACAGGTGGCACAAGTTATTGGGGGTTTGTGGAGAGAAGTCCCAAAACATCGACATTAGGATTCGCGATCCTGCGAAGTCTGAATCGTCAATGGAGTGAAGGGACCGTTGAAAAGTCAACTCGCGAGCGCATCGAAGTTTCGACATATCGGGGTTCGGGAGTCGGTAAAGCAAGTTGCTTGACATCGTGAGTGGAAAAATCGTGATAGAAGAAGTGAAGATAGGAGAGGGAAAAAGGTCAGCATTGATTTGTATCGGGTTTCGGGGATTCGTGGAACCTACGCTTGACCTTTGGATTCGCAAAGTCGCGAAGTCCGATCTCCCGATTTGTAAGGAAGGGGGATCTCACGAGAGTTTGTTGTGGGTGCAGAATTCCCGATAGGGAATTAGAAGAGCCTTAGAGTTCTTCGGGCCGCGAAAGAGAGAAGATCCTGTGAAGCAGACGTGCTTGCGGGCGCGATTGCTTCACAGTTACAAGTGTCAGTTCTAAGAGTTAGTTTGTAGTTCACTGTCTGTAGAGTCGAGTTGTTTGTGGTTTTCATGTAACTGACTTAGTAGAGTATTTTCCTATTTAAGAATGTAATCAGTCTTCATTGCATAATAGATAAGTGAGAATAGCCTCACTGTGTGTTTGTTTCGCATATTTTATCTAGAAGCTTATCTTTCTTTCATCAAAGAGCCATCAGTCTAAGGAGCCGTTGGGCATGTGCTCGTAGATGAGGATCTTGTGAGATTCCTCTGCGCAGAAGCCAAGTAGCCGCACCAGATTTCAGTGATGTATTATGCCCAATATCGCAACCTCTGAGTAGAATTCCTTCACACCTTGCCTTGCGATTTCCAGCTTCTTCACAGCTACCATCATCCCATCTTGAAGCACTCCCTCATACATTGTACCGAATCCCCCGGATCCAATAACTTTCCCAAAACTATTTGTGAACGTTCGAATTTCCTTGAACGAAAATTTATTCGCCATCACATTGGAAATACTATACATAAATCCACTGGATTGTTCTGTTCTAAAATTTCTTGATTCTGGTTTTGATTCTGGTTTCGACCTTCCGCAAGGTGCTCTGAAAGGACGAAATAAAATTATAATCACTAGAGTTGCGAGCACGACGACTCCGATCGCAATAACCACTTTGTAATAATCCTTGATTATATCGTTTCAAGCCTTTGAATTCCTGATTATATCAGTTCTTTGCACTTTGATGAAAATGAAATTACCCTTGTTCAAGGTCTCTGCAAGTGTCCTGAGATGAGACGAAATGACGAAGCAAGATTTGGATTCGTTCACGTAGAAGGAAGCCATGCACGAACAATTTTTTAAGCAGTAGTCTGAACATTTTTCCATTGTAGACATATTAAGAGGAACGACATAGCAGTTATGAAAGTATTCCATTCCTTCCAGAGAAAACATTTGCCAACTTCCTTTAACGTTGGCGCAACTGGGTCTCTGAGATAATTCATAGCCTGACCCATAAGAATTGGATTCACTGCCTATGTGATGTGTACCATTGTTGGGACATTTACATTGTTGTCCTCTTGAGAGAAAACTCCATAGTTTCCACAATAGCTTAGCAATTAGCATTGGCATAGGCTAAAGTGAAAACGAATTGGACATTTTTCGACTACCGCCAATCTTTGATTCCAACGTACATCCTCTGATCGACAAAAACATTTATCCAACCACTCCACCCATCCAAACGTCGTGACACAAACCGCCATTACCTTGTCCCAACTCTCCCTCGAAATATGAGCAATCCCAGCACCCCTGACGATGAGCTGTAATGCATAGCATAGTAAACTAACCAACTTCCATGCCATGCAATGCGTCCATGGAATGCATCCATGCCATGCATACGAATTGAAATTTAAACTGGACAAATTGGCAGGTTGAAATTTGAACTTGGTAAAAGGCGGGTTGAAGTTGAACTTGGAAAAGAAGTGGTCTTTAAATTTGAAATTGAGTTGAGTGAACATGTTTGTTTAGTGGTTATTTGTCTCTCGAGCCCGCTTATTCTGCAATTATTATTAGCTTTCCGGTTTGCAAATAATTACCTCTTGTTAAACGCGCTCTTCTGAACCTCAGCTCGTGTTAAACGCGCTCTTCTGATCTTCGTCTCTCAGATAGCCAGGGTGTTGTCCTTTTGGGTTTGGTACAGATTGGGTTTTTTGTTTCAAGGTTGTTTTCTCCAAACAAATTGACTTTTTTAATGGAGATTATGAATACAATGGAAACAAATGATATGCGTTGGATGCAAATCTCCCCTCCGCAGAGGGTATGTGTGGGAAGACGGTGGCCTTTGGAGAAAAATTTGTGGCCAATTGCAGAAGAGCTTAGTCTCATTAATGGCGAGTTCTTGGTGGCGCGGGGGGATTTATCCCCCTTGCACCCCCCCTTAAATCCCCCTGCGTGCATGGCACAATACAGACACTGGTACTCATGCAAAGAATATAACACATTCCCAACAAGATGAAATTGGGAACCCACCATATATCTTTCATGTTGGTTTCACTTTCATTTAACAATATTCCATTTCTTAAACAATGGAATTATTCACCCTATTTATTAGAGGACCCTATACATTTACTTTAACGATGACATGCGATTCCATGGATTTTCTTCATCCATGACATCACACCATTTTATTTCTTTTACCGTATCCTCAAAGTAAATAGGATCAGATTATGAAAATAAACCAAAATTCACCAATTCATTATCATCATCTTCATACCTAGATTTCTCATATATCTCCTTCAAGCTTCTTATTTTTCTTCAGC
This sequence comes from Picea glauca, assembly GCA_000966675.3. Taxonomy (NCBI): domain Eukaryota; kingdom Viridiplantae; phylum Streptophyta; class Pinopsida; order Pinales; family Pinaceae; genus Picea; species Picea glauca. Next base: position 100,428 of record JZKD02S1657575.1, read on the forward strand.
TATCGTTTCCACAATACCTTGAAGATGATGGATTTGTTATTCCTTTTGTGCTAGGAGTACATGATGGAGGACTTTCATGGGGGGCAACATTGGAACTTGTCGATGGAGTTGTTTCTTAGGTTTGACCTTTGCTCCATGTTGAATGCCAATTCTTTGATGTATCATTATGGTAATAAATTTTGTGCCATTTGATATCTCTATAGAAGGTATTGTCATCGCAACATCTTTTGTTGCTTGTTGTTGATCACTCCATGCTTCATATTCAAGAAAGATCACATCTTTGCTGATTATTAACACTTTTTTGCCTGGATTGTTTAGTTTGTATTCCTTTGACTCCTCACCACATAAATAAAAACACATTTTGTCCTTTATCATCCCATTTTTGTTTTCTTTGCTTGGGTATATGTGCAAATGACACACAACCAAAAAATATTAAGTGTTCAACACTAAATTTTTTCTTTCTCAATGCCTCTTGTGGAATCATGTTACAAACACTTGTCGTGGTACATCTATTCAACAAATAAATTGCATCTACTATTGTTTCACCAAATAATTCATTGATAATTCTTTAGCCTTAAACATGCTCCTAGCCATTTCCTAAATGGTTCTATTTTTCCTCTTTTCCACACAATTCTATGGTGGTGTATACGTTGCTATAAATTGCTTCTTGATTCCATCTTCTTTCAAAAAGTTTAGAAACTTATTTCACATGTATTCTCATTCTTTGTGAGTCTTTTGGACCTCTATGCAGTATTCACTCTATTTTTCAACTATGGCCTTGAATTGCTTGAATATCTCAAAGGCCTTGGATTTGTACTTTAAGAAAGAGACTCATTTTTTATACTAAAATCATCTATGAATGTTATAAAATATAGTCTTTTCCAAGAGAAGGGGTTTTCATAGGACCACATAGATCTAAATGAATCAACTCAAGCAAAGATCTTGCTCTCCACAATTTACCATAGGGAAAATAATTTCTATGTTGTTCTCCCAAAATTCATCCATTGCATATTATAGTAGGGTACGAAATCAAAGGTATTCCTCTAACTATCTTCTTATTATCAAACAAATTCATCCCACCGAAGCTCAAGTGACCATATATTATATGTCATAGCTTATCAATTTTGAATGCATCTAAAAATTTATTCTTCATGGTTAATGGAAATATTCTTGTCTTTGTCATATTGACTGCTATAATTTGAATGTCATTGTAATTTGTATAAAAGGTAGTGCATTCTCCATTCTCAAACATAACCTTATATCCCTTTTGAAATAATTGTCCAACAATAATGAGATTATTTTTTAAACCAAGGACATAGTAATACATCTTGGAAATTTTGTTTAGTATCACCTTGCTTGGTGAAAATAGAGATGCATTCTTTACCCATGACTAGAACATTGTTGTTATTTCCCATTCTCACCTAATATTTCATTAATTCATCAATGCTAGAAAACATTCCTTTGTTTCCACTCATCTGGTCACTCCAACCAATATCTATGTACCAAAAAAAAATATTACTTTCTTCTACTACATTGCAAATGATAAATAGATTTTCCTTCTTTTCACTTTTAGCTTCTTCTTTCTTAATGAAATTTTCATTTTTCTCATACACATCATATTTCTCTTTTCTACATTCATATACATAATGTCCAACCTTGTTATAGTAATGACATTGGGCATTGGATTTTTCATACCTCTATGAAAATAGTCGATGTGAAATAATATTGCTCCTTCCTCTTCCACGTGTTTCTGAAAGACAATTTCATCCTCTTTCATTGTTGGTGCTGAAACTTCCAATTCCACCACCTCTAGCAACACCTCTATTGATGGACGACCTAGACCTCCTCCTCTAACTAAAACTTGAGATTTAGAATCTTTCTCATAGGAGACAATAGTTAATCTATTCATCCTTTGTTCATGGATTTGCACAGAACTCATAACATCAGCAAGAGACATTTGAGTTAAATCATTTCACTCTTCTATTGCTACAACAATAAGATACAATCGAGGAGGAATACTTCTCAAGGTTTTTTCTATGATTCCTTGATCATAAAGAGAGTATTCATTAGTTCTAATTTGATTGACCAAGCTCATACCGCGAATAAATAATTCATCTACCCACTTAGACTCTTTCATTTACAAATTTTCAATATATCTTTTTAACAATTGTAAGTTGACAAGGTTTACCTTGTTGCTTCCTTGTATGCATTTTGCAAAGTCTTCCATGCTTGCTTATATTTTCTAGTTGTTGCTATCCTTGGAAAAAATGAGTCTCACATAACTGCTTTTATAAATTAAATAAAGGCCTTAGAATCCTTCTTCATATTCTCCTTCAGTATGTTCTTCTCAACTAGAGTTAGTGCATTGAATGCATCATGGTCTCACGAAAGCCATTTTCATCAAGATTCCACAATTCTTGAGAGAAAAAAAATGGTCTTCATCTTGATGCACCACACATCATAATTTTTTCCATTAAATTGTGGTACTTGTTGCCACATGTTTCTATTGCTAGCCATCTCTAGAAACTATAAGATAAACACCAAAAACCTCCTAAAACCTACTTTGGTACTAATTTATTAGAAATGAAATAGAGAGTGGAAGATGAGTACAAAATAGAGTATTACATACTTTAGTATTTGCTTCAAAAAACCAAATTTATATTGCAAAGAGAAATTTCTATACATTTTATTCTTTCTCCTCTCCACTAGTACACATTTTATTCTCTAGTCTCCACTAGTACACATTCTATTCTTTATCTTCTCCACTAATACCCTCTACTTCTCTTCTACATATAAATATGAATACATCTCCATAGTAGAAACATCTTATGACACAATTAATCCTATTTCGAAAGTATGTATTTGGTGCTTTGAAATATTACAGCACAACCTCATTATAAAGGTGGTGGATATACTAAGATTGACCATATCAATCACTTTTATAATAAATAGACAAGATTAGGGTTAGAGTTTTATATTAGGAGTAAGGTCATTAGGGTTTTATATTAAAGTTTGAGATATGTTCTATTTTTCACAATTCTTTATATTTCCACAAAAATGATTAATATACATAGAAAATCTGTGTATATCATAAGTTTGAATCTTACTAAACCATACATTCAATGATAAACTAAAAGGCATCCAAATGTAAAATGAAAATTGTATAGTTGGGCTTAACATCCCTCCCATGGCTTATCTAATAAAATTCTCGTCATTGTCATTCATTTCGAAAGTCAATCTTAAAAGGTTGATCTTCACTCATTCTCTGTAGGTGATCTAGAATACCTAAGAAATCAGGTTACATCCCTCAATGACAGAGTTAAAATTCACATATAAAACAACTCCTCTGATTAGTGGATTATCTGAGTAAAATGTGTATAATATAATTATATATATTAATAATTCCAACCAAGGTTAAAAATAAGAATTCTATAAATTAATATTCCTAATAACCGTGGACCCCAATAGGTATAATTAGGCATAATGTAGATACATATTTATAGACATTCAATATAAGTATCTGTATATCCTTATTATTATTTGTATCCATACATTCGAAATTTAGGTAAATTTCACATCATTAGAGGAATCGACACACATCATTAGAGGAATCGACCACAACTCTCGACCAATTATGGTCACGTTCTTCTAACATGATTAACTCTGAAATCTCTTTCATAAAATTAAATAGCAAGGTCTCTCACTACAAGGGTTAAATTTCAAGAAATCGTATCTGGCATGATCAGTATAATTAAGAAATTTGAATCTGCACAGACAGTACAACTAACTATGAATTGACATATCTAGTCTAGAATGACGCGTAAGGGAAAATCACTCGATAATGTAAGAACTGGTTGATCCGTTAAGATCTAAGATTAGGTACTACTTCACTTTGTCGCTAGACTTGCAGACAAGGTTCAATCAACTAGAAACTGAAACTAACGACCGGACTGACAGATACCTGGCCGAGATAATGGGCATAGACTCGCTCTAAAAGCAATGAATCTATAATCGTTCCCGCGAAAAAACTGAAAGCTTTAGACTCACTAAGAATTAACGATTAAAAATTAATGATTGAAATCAAAGTCTTGATTTGATTGAATGTGAGTTTGATTAAATGTGAACACTAAGAGTACTAGGCTGAAAAGTGTGGCCGATTATAAAATAACGGTTTGTTAAAAACCATATATGTCGTAATTTAAAACAAAAACAAAAACAAAAAAATTTGTTAAAATTATGTTGCTTAGACTCTTAGTTCGAAGTAATAAAGTAGGAGACGCTTATAGTATTTTTTCTTCATTTTGGTAAGAAACAAGGATCTAACCGTGTGCCTATTTCATAATTTCAGTGATTGATAAATGCATTCTCGAGATTTTTAGAGGTCTCGAACCAAACCATGGAGATTGCAATTCCAAATCAGATTCCGACTTAATTTCATCATTAGAGTGGATGATTCATATAAAGCATATCAGATAAGATTGGGCAGTCAATGTTTGAAAGCAAATGAGTGTTACTTGTTTTTTAATGGTCGACGAAGTTGCTCAGAAAAAGTCGCTATCAATATATACAGCAAAGTCAACGCTATTATGGATATGTCTTCATAATTTTATGACTTGAAAGCTATCATCCTAAATTCATTAGCAATTTAAATGCAGAAGCTAAGACGGCTGCTGTAAAACTAAGCGAACTTTAAATGGAGTGATGGCAGTCACATTTTAATCAAGGCTTAACAAGAAGATTGTTGGCGACGCTATTCGGCGGATAGCTCACAATCGTCAAACTATTCCTGAGAAAGCAATCTATGGCTTGCACTGTAATCGTCTCTCCAGCGGCTGGCGATTCCTTCGGGGCATCCGTAATTGAAAGGACACTAAAACGACGCTCGCGCGATTCTGCTTGGCCTTCTGCTTATATATGCCATTCATCAATAGGTCTCTCATGCAATGTTTCAGTTCCTCTCTAGCTACGTATTTTGTGGAATATTATCAATTTTCTTGCAAATCTTGCCTCGATCTGGTGAGGTTGTTATATGATCCATGATGTCTAACTGTAAGAAAGTAGCCGTTATCGGTTTGTTTCTTGCATCGCTCCATCTCTTTTCTCTACAGCCTGCCGACTCTAGCGGTACGATATCTCAACGCCATGCTCTGCACTACAGGCGTGGAGAGAAGAATTTCAGGGAATCGAATAGCAGATTGTCTCGGAAACTGAACGATGTAGCGGCCAGAGTTATAGTCGTAGCCAAGGATAAGGGCAACGGCAATTTTACAACAGTCCAGGACGCCATCAATGCAGTTCCAGCCAACAACACGAACTTGATCTTAATTCTTGTGAAACCCGGCATTTATAAGTGAGTAGCAAATGAACCCGCTGATTTTCATTAAAAAATATGACTCATAACATATAAATTTGTCAGAGAACGGATACTTATATGCAGCATAGACTTTGCAGCAGTCATTTGCGTTCTACCTCATTTTTTTTCTCCGTTTTATGGCCAAGATCCATTCAGATATTAAAATATAAAAAAAATGGGCTTATTCGACGTATCCTGAAGGGAAAGACATGTGTGAACTTCACTTCTTTTGGCGGATAGACTCCGGATCAATTCTGGAAAACTATTTGTCATCAAAGGTTTTCTGAAGATCCCAATAATCTTGACAGACGTTTTCCGAGAATCAAAATAATCTTGATAGAAGATTATAGTTATAGATTAAATTATGTGCAGAAAGAAGGTTTTTAGGATGAGAACCTGAAATGTGAGTGCCTTAATGTTAACAGGGAGAAGGTGACGATTCCTGCAGAGAAACCGTTCATAATTCTGAGTGGCTCCGGTGCCAACAACACCGTCATCACCTGGAATGATAGTGCGAAATCGAGCGGGGGTACATATTACTGCGCAACGGTGTCTGTGTTCGCTTCAGATTTCATGGCCAGATATATCACCATACAGGTATTCTGTTATTAAATCATAATATAATTTGTGATGTCATAGTCATGAAAGTTGAGATTATTGAAAAGTATAGAGCTCTGGCGCAGAATTCATATGGTCCGGGCGATCAAGCTGTGGCGCTGAGGATTTCGGGAGATCGCTCTGCGTTTTACGGATGTCGCTTTCTGGGTTACCAAGACACTGTCTTGGATGAGAGCGGGAAGCATTACTTTAGTAACTGTTTCATTGAAGGTGCCGCCGATTTCATATGCGGTGATGGACAATCTCTCTATGAGGTAAAGTAGATACAAGTCGTGCGTTTTCATTAATTTTCTGTTACAGGGTTCACAGCTGATAAAAATCCTGCTGGTTGGTTATTCGTAGAAATGCCATCTACATACGATCCCTCAGTTAAATGGCGCAATTACAGCTCAGAGGAGATCCTCTCTGGGGGAAGACACGGGCTTCACCTTTCTAAATTGCAAGATTACAGGGGGTGGATTAATGTACCTCGGCAGGGCATGGGGACGTTACTCGAGAGTAGTGTTTGCTTACACTTACATTCCCGACATTATCTTCCCAGAAGGATGGGACAATTGGAACGATCCCACCAGAGAATCGTAAGCTACTGCTATCCCATGTGAGCAAATTAAATACACACGTCTATGAGTGGACTAGCAGAATCCCTTTCTAATAATATAATTGTTCTTCATTGACTATGTGCAGGACTGTGGTTTATGGGCTTTACAAATGCTCTGGACCTGGTTCAACTAATAAAGGAAGAGTTTCATGGTCGCGTGAACTCAGTGATGTGGAGGCTGTACCGTTTTTGAGCAGGAGTTTCATTGATGGAGAGAAGTGGCTAAGATTAAATATCCTATCTAGCGTTCAGAGAGCTACCAATTTGGCTCCACAACATGGATGAAATATCATCCCACAATTATCTACTTTTCAAGAACACCTCGATCGCCTCGATCGTTCCAGATTGAGAAGTTGATATTTATAGGTTAAGCTGCCTCTCTCGTCTCGAGCAATCAAAGACTGCGAAGAGGAAACTGGCCCATCGGCCAATGCCTTTGTAGAATTTGTTCAATCATTTATCTCGGGGTTAAATTTGAAAAATTTATAGATGCACCCCGGAGAATGCGATTCCCTACGTGTCAATTCTTTTTTTGGTATAATCTTATTTCATACTCTTCAATTTCGCATTCAACCTGTTTCCTGAATGCTCGGCCATTCGTCCAGTCATACAATTTGAAAATTGTGACTCCCTGCTTTCTTAAGGAGTCCGCAGTTATTCATGTCTCCATGGTTATCGACTTTGACTTTTTGCAAGCGAATGTATTTTGGCAGGTTACACTAAGTGAAATAGTGTGCACCATTTTTGTCTTTAGCAAAAAGCAATGGTTAAATTATTGACTTACTGGTTTATATAGTAGAGTATATCACTGTAAGTTACACATTTAATCCATGTAAACTATAACCCGGATCTATATAGTGGGTGATGATAAAGAGGCTGTTAGTTAGGTTAGTCAAGTAGCATTCACCACTGTATATTGGTGTTTATCGACCTCTTCCCCTTATTTTATAATAGTTTTATATTTCGGCAGTTATATTACAATCTTGTAGGTATTGATTTTTAATGTATTTTTCAGGTTTTTTTTACTTTTTTTTTTTATAGGTTTTCATACTTGACATGACTCCACAAAAAATCGGCAGGCGTACCAATTACATAGAGCATGGAATAAACTTTCTAATGGTTGAAAAAATATCCCGAACAGAGTTGCATGTGAGAATTACGACTCTAGGAAGATGCCATGTGAACTAAGTCACTTAGGGTTTACAATCATTTTTCCATATCATTTCTTAAGGATAGGGTTTTAGATGTTTAAGGATTTTCAGGTTTATGATTTATGTTAAAGGAAATGTTTTCATTTGTAATGGAATTCTTACAAATGAGTTTAGTGGACACATTTCTCTCAATAAGTTTATCTATTTCAATTTTTTTTTTTTTTTTTCACATCCTAAGGTCAATGGTGTAAACATAAATAAAAAGAATACGAGAAATGTTTCATTTTTTATTTTTTTTTCATATCGCAAGGTCAATGGTGAAAACAAAAATAAAAAGAATATCAGAAATGTTGGAAATGAATGCTCATATGTAAATACTACAAATTGACAGTTTTATGGTTAAGAAACAGGAGTAACTGTAAACCGTTTCACTAACTAATTTCTCTAACGAGATTACAATTCCTAACACTCCCTCTTAATCTCGAGGATTACATTATTAATAATGCCTAAACTTTGACGTTGAAATTGAAAAACATTTATTCCCAAAGGTTTAGTGAAGATATCAGCTAGCTGAGCTTTAGAACCATAAAATTTGAGAAAAATGTCACCATTTTTTACGAGTTCACGAATGAAGTGAAATCGAGTATCAATGTGTCTGCTTTTCTGATGAAAGACATTATTCTTCGACGAGGAAATGGCTGAGTTATTATTACAAAAAATTGAAATAGGCTCTTTTGTCGTATATCCAAAATCCATCAAAATCCTTTTAAGCCAAACTACATGACATGTTGTTGTTGTTGTCGCTACATATTCCACTTATGTAGAAGAGATAGAAACTATGGGTTATTTCTTAGATGCCCATGAAATCAAATTCTTTCCAAAAAGAAAAGCATAGTCTGAAGTGATTTTTCTGTCGTCAATACGTCCTGCATAATCACTGTCGGTATAACCTGTAAATAATGTTTTCTGAAGTTGTGTACCAAAAACCATAAGTGGTTGTACCTGCAATGTATCTTAAGATCCTCTTACCAACTTTCCAATGAGAATCCTTAGGAGATTCCATAAACCTGGAAATGTAACTTGTTGCATATGTTATGTCAGGTCTTGTAGTAGTAAGATACATAAGACTACCAACAAGTTGTTTATACAATGTGGAACTTATTACTAATCCCAAATATTCCTTTCTTAATTTAGTGCCAAGAACAATATGAGTGTCAGCAGGCTTAGACTTTTCCATCTTAAATTTTTTCAAAACATCAGCATCATATTTCTGTTGACTAATAAATACACCATGATTAGATTGGTCTACTTCAATGCCTAATAAATACTTCATTAATCCAAGATCTGTCATTTCAAACTCATTTTTCATGGCTGATCTAAATGCATCTAACATCATGTTTCTTGTGTAGATCATGTCACCAACATAAAGACATTGGATGAGAATATTACCATGCGGATTTACCTTGATATACAAAGTAGGCTCATTTTCGCTCCTACTGAAACCATCTTTGAGTAAATAATGATCAATTCTACTATACCAAGCTCGCCGACCTTGCTTCAAACCATACAAGGCTTTCTTTAATTTGTACACTCAGTGCACTTGTGTTTTAACTTCAAATCTAGGTGGTTGATGAACATACACTTCTTCATTTAACACTCCATTCAAGAAGGCGGACTTGAAATCCATTTGATAAATAGGCCACTTATTTTGTCCTGCAATGGCCAAAACAAATCGAACAATATCTAATCTTGCTACATGTGCAAAAGTTTCACCATAATCAATGCCAGGTTGCTGTGAAAAACCTCTGGCAACTAACCTTGCTTTGTGTTTATCAATCTCACCTTTTTCATTTAGTTTAGTTTTATAAACCCATTTGACACTTATGACATTTTTATTTGCAGGTAGATCAACTAAATCCCATGTATTGTTTCTTTCAGTAGCTTCTATTTCATTATTCATTGCATCTACCCATTCTTTTTGCTTTGCAGCTTCATCAAAACAAGTAGGTTGAGATGAGAAAAATGCAAATTGTACTGCATTATCATCTTGGTCATATATATCATGCAAACTTCTCATTCTTTGATGATTATGGCCAAAATCAAAATCACTATCAGATGAAGAATCATTATGAGACAAAGAACTACTTTCATTTTGAACTTGCAATCTTGGAAGATGTGTTATCGATTATTGATGTTCATCTAACTTTGTAGGTGCTTGATGTTCATCTAAATCAAAATAATGATTGTGAGAAGTATTGTTTTCCATTTCATCCCATGATTTATCTTCCATAAATTTAACATCTCTACTTACTAGAAATTTCTTAGTAATAGGATTGTATAATCTGTATGCTTTTGATGGTTCACTATAGCCAATAAAAATGTACATCTCACTTCTATCATCAAGCTTCTTTCTTAGCTCTTCAGGAACATGAGCAAAAGCAACAGAACCAAAAATTTTGAAATGAGAAACATTTACCTTAGATCCACTCCATTTTCCTTTAGGTACTTTACCTTGAACACTCGGAGTTGGTGATTTGTTAAGTATGTAAATTGAACATGCAAATGCTTCAGCCCAGTAATCTTTGGAAATTTTTCTTGCTGTAAGTAAACTCCTGGCCATGTTCATGATGGTGTGATTCTTTCTTTCTGCCACTCCATTTTGTTATTGAGTATATCTGGTAGTCGTTTTCTTTTTAATACCATGATGTTTACAAAAATCAACAAACTCTCTTGAGTCATATTCACCTCCTCCATCAAATCCCAAAACTTTGACAAATCTGCCACTTTGTTTCTCTGCTTCAGCCTTGAATTCTTTGAATCAAGTGAAAGTCTCGAATTTGTGTTTGAGAAAATAAACTCAAACTTTCCTGCTAAAATCATCAATAAATGTCACAAAATAAAAACTTCCACCAATCGACTGATTTTGCATAGGTCCACATAACTCTATGTGAACTAACTCTAAGCACTCTTTGGCACTATAAGAGGATGATGGAAAACTATCTCGCTAGTGTTTTCCTACTATGCAACTTTAACAAGAAGGAATCTGATTAATCGAAGGAGGCAATCCTGTCACCATAGACTGTCTTTGTAACAAACTCATACTTTTGACTAGTAAATGACCATAACGATAATGCGATTTCTTAGTTTCAGTCACATTAGAAATATTACATGCATACATCTTCCCAATTCTCATTTCTAAGGGACACAATTTGTTCTTTGTCATAGGGACTTTTGCAACAAGTATTTTAGTTGGATTAAGAATTGTGCAAGTGTTGTTGTGGAAAGTAACATCATAACCATGTTCCATTAATTTCCCTATACTCAACAAATTGTGTTTGATATTTGGTACATATTAAACATTAGGAATATTTTTCACTTCACCCTGCTTTGTTAAAACTGGCACAACACCTTTTCCTGAAGCTTTGATCGAATGATCATCACCCAAACTAATTGTAGTAATAAGAGATATATCAATATTAGAAAATAAATCATTGTGACCAGTCATATGATTGCTACATCCACTATCTAGCAACCAAACATCTTTGTCAAGAATTTGTTGAGATACTTGACATGAAAGAAACAAAGTATCATATGTTTCACTTTCTGTGACATTAGCTTTATTTCTAAACTGCAACTTACGACATTCAGATATATGATGACCCAAATTTTTACAATAACGACATAGAATTTATGATTTACTTGTCCATCTCAGACCCTGATCTTGTGAAGACAATCTTGACTTCTCTAACTTGTCTTTTGTTTGTTCAGGTTTATCTCTTGCTCGAGAATGTCCTCTACCATGTCCATGAAAACCTTTGTCTCTGCCTCTGTCCATGGAGACCTTAGTCTAAAATGCATGTTCTAAAGTACCAAGATCCAAGATCATCCTTTCTTCATGAGATAATAATGAACCAGTCAGTTCTTCTATAGAAAAATTAGTTAGATCTTTCGACTCAAGAAGAGCAGTAACTACCATTTCAAATTTCTGAGGTAAACTTCTAAGAACTTTTTCAACAACTCTTTGGTCTATAAGTTCTTTTTCGCCATTAATCCTAAGTCGATTAATAATACCCATAAATTTAGTCATAAACTGATCAACACTTTCTGATTCACTCATCTTGAGGGTTTCAAATTGAGTTCTAAGGGTTTGAAGTCTCATAGTTTTCACTTTATAATTTCCCTTATAAGATAAATTAAGAATATCCCATGCTTCTTTAACAGTCGTGGCACCAATAATTTTAGGAAATATAGAATCATCTAAAGAAACTAAAATATATGATTTGGCTTTTCCTTCTTTTTTATTAAGTTCTTCTAATGTTTTTCTTTGAACAACAGTCATAGCAGCAACAACATTTGCATAAGGTTATATGAAACCTATTTCAACACAATCCCAACATCCTTGACCTTGCAAAATAGCTTTCACCTTCTCACTCCAAAAATCATAATTGGAACCAACTAAATTTGGTGCTTGAATTGACCAAGAACTAGACATTTTTCTAATTCCAAAATATCAACCACAATTTTTTTTAAATAATTGATATAATGAAACTTTAAATAAACTCCAAATTTTATAAATACTCTTCAACAAAATCGAGAGTAAGGGAATTCCAAGCCTGTAATTCTCAGCCAAATCCCTCTTCCACTTCGACAGTGACTCTTCTCCAAACCGACGACAACTCTATGACACTTCTTCAAACTGGCGGGCAACACTTCTCCAAACCGGTGGCAGCTCTGTGGCACTTCTTCAAACTGGTAGGCGGATTCTTCAAACTGGTTGGCAGCGTAAACAACAAATGGAATCGGTTCAGAAGGTATTCTTCACTGTGGAAGAGAGACACGAAAACATACAACAACAGGAATCAGAAGCTACTACTCAACATTCAGAATTCTTCACTGTGGAAGAGAGATGTGGGAGCAGACAAGAACAGGAATCAGAATCTCCTTCTCCCAACCTATCGCTCTGATACCATGTAAACATAAATAAAGAAAGAATACCAGAAATTTTGGAAATGAACGCACAGATGTTGATTTCATATTAACTGTATAAAACTACAAATTGACAGTTTTATGGTTAAGAAATGAGAGTAATTGTAAACCGTTTCACTAACTAATTTCTTTAACGAGATTACAATTCTTAAAAAATGGTACCATACCAATCCTTTTCTTGTTGAATTTAGTACATGTCCCCAACAAAGTCTGTGTACAAGGAGTTGGTCCTTGAACTAATCAAACATGGTGAAGAGTGCCTTCACTAACACAAGTGAATAGCGCCTTCACCAACACAAGTGGCCTCCCATGGTGAGAGAAGGGAAATATGATGAAGTAGATGATCCTATCACTACTACAATAAGTTGTTGTAGACTCATCATTCATCATGCAATTCATTTAAAAAAAATCAAAATTTCACAACACAACGCACAATTCTATAAGTCGCATTCTGATTTTTGTCAAATTTACATCATTAATGCATCCTTTTCTTGGATGTGTGTTTTACATGGCATCGCCATAGTGATGGAAAACATGACAAAGAAATTGTGTATGCATCAAGTTAGTGTTATCTTGCATTGTATAGAATTGCAAAAACACTTAAAATGTTGTATTTTGTCTCTTTCATCTTTCATCAAAAGTGTGTGAGATGTATCACATAGTAATGCACTGAATTGTGTGGTATTTCATATGTGGTATCATTATTAATAAATGTAATTATAAAATTTACTACAATAATATTCAATCAATTTCACATCATGGACCCAAAAAACCATGTATATAGAAATGCTTTGATGAAATTTTAAATTAAATTGTAAAATAACTATATAATTTATTGTGCCTATAAACAAGTATAGTGTTGTCACCCTAGGGAATTGTCAATTTTGTATACACCTTTGCATTACAAACATGTACATATATAAGGAAATATAATGAATTTGAAATCAAAAGTTGATTCAACATTTTTTAGTTGTATGCTCAGCTTCGAAACCCTCCGCACCCTCACTCTATAAAAACATAATAAAAGAATCCAAGTTCAATAAAATCAAAAGTTGTTAACATTCAAAGATTTAATAAAAAAACACATAGGTAAATAATTGTCAATAACCTTATATCCCTTTGAATCATCATTTACATCTTAAGTCTAGAAGAATGTAATATATTTCAATCAATAAATAAGTAATTTGAACTATATATAACTTAAAAAATAAACACATATATTTGTTAGACTTTGAATCCCTAAACAATCAGAAAGTCCAAGACCACATTCTTATGAGTTACCATCATTGTCTATTGCTGAGGTATTCTCATTATCGACTGATGAGTTGTCAGTGAAATCTATATCTATAGAAGGTCAAATACATGTACTATAAATTGATATCATGAGATGAATACATGTGTTGAATATGGCTTAAGAATTTTCCATCAAGTTAATGTCTTTCTGGTTCTATTTCTTAACATGGTAATGGAGCCATGGGGAAGAGATGGTGACAATATTAAATCTGTTTTAAAGTATTTAGATCATGTTAGCTCCTTCATGATGTTAACTCATGAGATTGATGAGGAAGGGAGTACATTCAAGTTAAGCATGAATTTTGATAATGGTAAAATGATTTGTTATGGTTGTAAGGCAGTTTAATTTGAAAAATAAATTTGTAAGTCTTTTCCAATGTAAATTTAAGATCGTAAATGTTTCATCAATTTGTACTTTAATTTTACATAAGAAAGAAAAAATATGTCTACAAGTTCATGGTTATTGAACCTATTTGGTGTTAAGTGGAATGTGTGATCAAGTAGTGGAAGAAAATTGTTGTTCCATAATTTGTCTTGAAAATTTTGAATTAAAATTTGTTGCACAGATCTATTAGAGTTCATTTATTTCAAGATTTGTTGATGCAAAAAAGTGGAAAAATATATGTAATACAATCATTTTGATTGAGGTTTGAAAGAGGAAGGGTTGAGGCATAATACAAGACACTTCTCCTCAATAGAATAATTTTGAAATTTGTTCACTATCTCCAGTATCTATCAATAGATCAATTACCTTTATCACATTTAGGTTTTTTTCTATTGGTTACATTATCTACATCAATACATTTGAGATTTTTCTTAATATTGAGCATAATTCTTCCTAGAAAGAAATTTAAATTGCAAAAAAAACTCACAACAGACACCAAAACCTTGTGAGAGATGAAGTTCAGAATGACCCGGGAATAATTCGTTTTTTTTTTAAAGCTAAAGAAAATAACATCCATCAAACAAGAGAAGAGTGCATCTATGATGAACAATTTATGTTCTGACCATGTTAAGAGAGTTAATGGCTATGACTAGAATCGTAATTATGTCATGTTGAAGATAAAAAAATTGGCTCACATTATCGAAATTATGGTGTTGGACAACAATGCTCCATTATGTTTAATTCATCATGTAATTGTAAGTTTCACTCACCAATACTCCTTTTAATTCAACTTGACATGTGGGTACATTTTGATTAGGCACATGTGATGGATGCATTGTATCATATGGGGTAAGATTTTAGTCATTGTATCAAATGGAATAAGTTTTTAGTCAATGTGCTTATTGAAGTAGATAGTACTAGTGAGTCTCCCTCAACACAAGTGCCTAGTTGGCTAATATTCTAGAAACCACATGTACAATATGAACACTAAAATATGGTATCATCTACATACAATAGCAAGATAATATAGATTCCATTTTCTAGCCTTTTAAAATAAACACATTGATCAGAATGACATCTATTATAACCCTGTTCTATCATAAACCTGTCAAACTTCAGATACCACTACCTTGGAGCTTGCTTTAGGCCATACAAGCTCTTATTTAACCTGCATACCAAATTCTCTTTCCCTTTGACCTCATACCCCTGTGTTTGCTGCATATAAATCTCTTCCTCAAAATCCCCATGGAGAAAAGTTGTTTTTACATCTAACTGTTCAAGATGCAAATCTTCTACTGCCACAAGACTTAAAATAGTCCTAATTGAAG
>JZKD02S1657575.1:118041-142914 GCA_000966675.3 Picea glauca
GTAACTTCCTCTTCTTTCTCTCACAGTCTCCTCTCTCAGAATACAATATTCACCATCATACATAGCCATAATACATTTCCCTCATAAAAGAGGGTTGCCTTCTAGGGAAAAAAAAACCCTAACATAATCTCTACCGTTAGATCGACGACCTTAAAATGAACGGTCCAGATTTACAATGAAATTACAATATACTTTTACAAGGAAATTTTTTCTTTGGGGGCCCGCTTGCCCCCAAACCCCCCAGTTGGGGGGATATCCCCCCCCGAACCCCGCAGAGGGGGTATCCTCCCTCTGCACTCCCCCGCGTGGAAGAGTGTACATACTTTTGGGGTGTAAATACTTTATGGGGTATAAACACGGTTGAAAGCAAGGACCTCTGAATCAGGAAGATAATCAGGCTCCACAACCAACACTTTTGGCCCTGTAAACAACGCCACACCCACAACTCTACACCATTGGATGGCTCCGCCAAGGAAGCGATCTCCACGTAAGCCAACAATGTCAATTGTCATACTCCATCAATCCCTTCAAAGATGAGGTATTGTTTGATGTTGCTCCGCTCGAATTTTGTAATGTTCTTTTGGGCCAAGCTTATTTACGAAAACATCATGTTGTATATGAGTCTAGGCCTCGTAGTGTTAATATTACTTTGAATAATAAATTGTACAAGATACCTGAGGCATTCCCTCCTAGTGTTATTTCCTTTATCTCTGCCATGTAACGTAGGAAGGTCATATCTCAAACAACGAAATTTTTCTTCTTCATGATTCACTCTCAGAATGAGAGAAAGATCACAGCCACATCCAGAGCCTCCGTGACCGATCTCTCCACACAATAGAAGCAAGTGGATAAGGACATGGAAGAATACTCATATATCTTCTCCTCTCCTACTGGGGTACCTCTACATTTCCAGGTCAAGCATCCCATCGATCTGACCCCAGACACACTACTACCCAATGGGCCATTTTATCACCACTCTTTGTTAGAAAATGAGGAGATCAAGAGGCAGATACAAGAAATTCTCCACAAGTGGCACATCCATCCCATCTCATCACCTTGTTGGAGCCAAATCGTGCTGGTGCAGAAGAAAGATGGGACTTGACGACTCTGCATTGATTACCAAGCCCTGAATAAAATCACATTCTGAAATTGGTACCCAATTCCCCGAATAGATGACCTCCTTGATCATCTCACAGGGGGCCAAATACTTCAGTAAGATTGATCTGAATTCTGGCTACAACCAGGTCCCAATCGAACAGACAGATGTATGGAAGACTTCCTTCAAGCCAAAAGAATGTCATTTTGAATGGATGGTCATGCCCTTTGGTTTGAAAAATTCTCCAGCAACTTTTATGAGGATGATGGACTATATCCTACGACCTTTCACAAATAATTTTGTAGTGGTGTATCTAGATGACATCCTCATACACAAAAAGACTTGGGTGGAACACTTTCTTCATATTCAGCAGGTTTTGCACACTCTGTGACAACACAAACTATATGCAAACTTGGAAAAATGCTCCTTCAACATGGACATGGTCAATTATTTAGGCCACATCATTGATCATCATGGTGTGCATGTGGATCCAGCCAAGATCTAGGTAATCCGTGATTGGCCAGCCCCAACCACACTCACTAAACTTTAGGGCTTCTTGGCCCTCACCAATTTCTATCCTAGGTCTATGTTGGGATTCTCTCATATCACATGGGCCCTCAGCCAAGTAACCAGGGGTGAAGGTAAGGCAAAATTTGTGTGGGGCCTATCCTAAAAACAAGCCTTCGTTAACTTGAATAAGAATTTGTTCTCATCCCCGATACTTTCATTACCAGACCTACAACATCCATTTGATATCAATACTGATGCTTCAAACTATGACGTGGGCGTCATTCTCACTCAACACGGCCACCCCGTGGCATATCATAGTGAGACACTATCTGATGTTGTCAGTAAGTACCCTAATTATGACAAATAAATTTACTCCATTGTGAAAGTCTGTCGCTAGTGGAGACATTACATTCTTGGGAAGGAGATAATCATCCACATCGATCACAAGAAACTACATTTCATCCAGACCCAAGGAAAATTGTTGAATGACTGCCATCAGAAGTGGTCAACATGCTTACAACAGTTCCACCTCAACATCAAGTATAAAACAGGAAGTACCAACCGAGTTGTTGACTGCCTCAGCTGAACTCCAGTTGCGACACTCACCATGGTGCTAGACTCTTGCAACCATGAGACCTTCAGATGGCCCCGCCTCTATGAGACAGACCCCGACCTCTCCACAACCTAGCAAATGTTGGGCGCCAACTCAGTGATCGCTAGTTTCCATCTTCTGGATGGGTTGTTGTGTTGTATGGGCCATCTCTACATTCCATCAAGCGAGTGCATGAAGATAATTTGGGAATCTCACTATAGTCGGGTGGCAGGACACTTTGGCATCAAAAAGACAGTGGCAGTGTTGCAGAAACATTTCTATTGGCTGAAACTTTGACAAGATGTCGGATATCAGGTCTTGCACTGCCTACACTACTGCCAAACCGAACACTAAGAAACAGGGCATGTACACCCCTCTTCCTACTCCTAATAGGACATGGTAATTCATCTCAATCGACTACATGTCGGGACTCCCATCGACTAAGAGGGGAAATGACTGTGTTTTGTGGTTGTTGATTGGTTTTCCAAGATGGTGATTATATATGCCTACAAGAAGAACATCACAACATAAGCCATTGCCAAGCTCTTATTTGAACGATTATGGGTACATTTTGGGATCCCACAAACCATTATCTCAGACCGTGACATTCAGTTTCTCATCTCATTCTGGTCAAGCCTTTGGTCACTGTTGGATACCAAGATCACCAAATCCACTTCCTTCCACCCCCAGACAGATGGTCAAACTAAGGTCATCAACCGGATGGTCATGCATATCCTTTGCATGTATAATTCAAAACACCCCCTCACATGGGATGAGAGTCTTCCCTATATCTAGCATAGCTACAACCGAGCCCTACATAGCTCGACTGGCCACATCCCCTTTCAGGTGGGGTTGGGATTCCAACCATTGGACCCCATGGATATTGCACTACCACTGGAGACCATCTCGACCAATTCATCCCCTACTCCACCAGAAGTTGACAAATCCACCCAGTTCATTGAGAGGATCCAACACATCTTCCAACAGGTTCAGGATATTCTACACAAATCTAATGCTAAGTATAAGCAATACCATGATCAACATCGGGTGCCACATAAGTTTCAGGTGGGGGACAAAGTTTTGTTGCATTTGTAGAAAGAACGACTTACAGGGGCCCAATGGAAGCTTCTCCCACTCTGTTATGGGTCGTACACCATCACCAAGGCTGTGGGTGAAAATTATTTTGACCTCAACAGTTCCCCCTTCCTTGTTTTGCATCCAGTCTTTAACATGGCTCTTCTTCAGCTATATTTCCCACCATTATTGGACACCTCAAAGATAGTAGAGAAATTGACACCAACATAGCTCAACCCTAACTGCATGAAACATGCATCCAATGATCATATTATGGACACACAGATCAAGGGCAATCGACAGGAAAGGATCCAACTTTATCGAGTCGTCAAAGCAGGGCATCTCCTGCACCAAGGCAAGTGGCTCACTCGGGGCCAAATTCAGCAAAAAATTCCTCATCTAATGGGGGAAACCAATGCAATGGAGACCATTCCTTCCTAAAGAGGGAGGATTGATCTAGGTGGATATCGGTGGCCACCCACCTATTCCACTGGCTTGAAAAATAGTTTCCACCTTGGCAGTTTTTCGGGTTCCAAACTTCTAGGGTCGCTTTGAGGCACTAAACGACGTTTTTTGGGGATTGGGGGCCGAAGTGACTGCGTGTTGCGTTGCCTTCTGATTTACCGGGGGGGAGATAGTTTTAGAGGGATTTTGTTGGAAGCTTGTTAAATCTGAATGTGGGACAACTTATGACTGCAAGGTAAGATCAGAGTAGATAACTGATAAAGTAGAATAGAAACCAACAAATGGTTATGTTGTTGGCTGGAATAGGATGGGACTGAATGAATGAGATCTATTGAAGAAGTGTAAAAATAATTCCACATCTGATGAAAATATGTTAAGAGAATGAAAATATAAAAGTGTATGTTGAGACGTTGGAACCCAAAGAAGGCATATATAGAGAGTTGGTTGAAAACAAAGGAGCTGGAGTTTGTGCAAAAAGATAACAGAAACCCGAAGTTAACACCGCTCAAATATCTGGACAAGTACATATTCAGTGACTTGCATGAAGTATCTTTCTGTGATTTCCCGCATGTGTTGTCGTAGTGGATATTAAGGTTGAAAGACAACCATCCTACAAATCACATCAGACAGTTAGAGTGGAATCCTGTAGAGATCACACAGTTACAACAAGTTCACAATAAATTTACGAATGCAATATATTTCTGGTTAGACAACATTGTTGAAGGATTTATCACATAATTTGCAATAGATATGGCGAAGTATTAGAGCGCAACAAAGAAAGAGTTATTGAAGGGACGTTGAGGTAGGTATATTAGATCACTATATACTTCAACTAAGATATTACTATATAACAAAGGTGTAATGACAATGGTCTCAGAAAACTAAACTTATCTGTGTGCATGTGGGAAGGGGGGAAGCACTGATAGGAGAAGGATAAATGGAGGGAGAAATGGATAAAGGAAATAAGGATGAGGCCTTGGACCCAATCATGATGGAGGAAGACCAGATCAAGCAGATCATGGCAGCAACTGGAAGAATGCGCAGTGGAGTACCCTACCAATATAAGATGAACACCAAGAAGAGAGCCATAGCCGTGAGGGAGGGATTGGAAAGTGATGAAGAAGAGTGATCCAGGTGGATATCAGTGGCCAACCTCCTATTCCACTGGCTCGAAAAATAGTTTTCCACCTTGGCAGTTTTTTGATAGTTTTTTCAGTTCCAAAATTCTGGGGCCATTTTTTAGGCCAATCAAAAACATTTCTTCTCGGTTATACCTTTCCATAGAGATATCGTGCACATAAAATGGAGATCGTATGAAAAAGTTACAACCTCAGGAAGTTGATGTACTAACTTACCTAAGAGGGGCCCACATGACTTTTGGTAGTGCATCTCCTAGGGTTAGGTTTTTGGATGTCTAGGGTTTTTGACATTCCTGTTTATTTTAAAAGGCCTTCAGAGCCTCATTGTAACCATCTTCTTTATAATGAGCATAGCCATCACATCTCTTCTCATAGATAAGCCACCACCATTCGAGCAAGATTATTTTTCGCTGCATTTTATAGTTTCATCTTATTTCCTTATTGAATAAAAAACCAGTTTTACTGTATCTCTGTTATTTTGTGTTAAGCATCTTTTAATAATTTGTATTCATTTCATTATGCTCATAAAATCTGGATCAAAGAGGTAGAGGATCTCTGGGATATGGAGTAGATTAACGAAATCTTGTGCATGACATATGAAAGGAAGACGAGAGGTCCAATAATAAGAACATAAGGCATCACTCCTATCCATATCAGTGTCAGTGTGGAACCCATAAACCCATGTGCGACTAATACACAAATAAGAACACCACCATTTAGAAAAGAAAATTTTGGGAGAAGGAAGAAAACATGAAGTACATCTACATTGGGAACAAAAATTGGGGGATCTAGTTCAGGAAGCATTAGTCAAGTATATACACCGCACAGAGGTAGTAGTTCAACATTCAGGATGGCAGGACATGATCCCACCATCAAGTTACCATAATTCAAAGGAGAGGTGTCGGAGGACCCTAAGAAGCACTTGTTCATTTATGAAAATATCTGGGAAGAAAAATAGATCACAAATGAGGACACTAAACTTACACAGTTATCCATCATGATAGAGATTGTGCAGTGGATTGGTACGTGAGATTAGCTACAAACAGTCCACCAGGGACAACCAAAATGATTGGGAATATAAAAAATATATTGATAAATGAATTCTAGAAGCCTAGCTCAAAGGATCAATACATGAATGAGATGATAGAGATTATATAGAAACTAGGAGAATCTGTGTGGGAGATTGACCAAAGATTCAAATGATTGAAGGGAAAGATAAAGTATGTCATGATAGATATGCAACATAGAAATCTTTTTTTCAATTCATTGCTCCCACACTTGAAATACCCCTTGCGACAATAGAAGTTTCAGACCTAGACAGAGGCTCTGTAGGCAACCCTACAACTAGAAGAGAACTAATATCAGAATACATATCAAGCCAAAGAGGAGTTGAAGGAGGATCTAAAGAACTTAACATTTCAGCTAAACCAAAACAGGGGCAACGACAAAAGAGAAGTTGTTTGGCGTACCACATGTAGGACAGAAGGACACCATAAGAATGAATGCCCAACATTCGTGTAGTACATGGAAACAGGATTGCCAAACCCTTTGCCAGCAGGAGGTATATGGTGTGAGATGTGTAAGAAACAGGGGCATGATCCATATCAATGTCCAATGATGCATGAGTACCAGACAATACCTAAGAGTTCATATTGCAACGTTTGTTAGTCAGTAGGCCATGACGACAAAGATTGGATGTAATGAGGAAAATAACATCAGATTCTTACAGAGTGCAGGAAAAAATGATGACCAGGTAAGCTGCATTGCAGTTTAACCAAGTACTAGCCCCATATAACACTGCACAACAACAATATAACATTGTGTAGCCGTAGTACAATACCGCACAACCACGTTATAATCTCAAGCAGTATAACCATGTGCCCCAATATAACACACTACAAGGATATCAAGCTAGATATAGAGGTGGAAGACGAGGAAGAGGAGGCTTTGGAAGAGGCAGAGGACCAGTGGTATGCCACAACTGTCAACGACTAGGACACTATGCAATAGAATTTCCACTTCCACCTGCGACATGTATGTATCTTCACACATGAGATCATGACACAAAATACTGTCCCACACTATTGGGGAAGATCCAAGAAAAGAGAAATCATAACAACGAGAATGCTCAGTGGATTTTGGTGGAATCAGGGGATGAAAAAAGAAATATCAACATACTTGTGTATGGAGGAGATAAGACAGGAAATGACACAGTAAGACAAGATCCAGCACAACACCAATGGGTGAAAAAGAATGTCGAACCGAAAAATCAGTTTGATGCACAAAACGAGACCGAGATATTGAAGCAGGACAAACAAGAATTCTTGAAGCCAGACATTGCATCGACACCAACTGCACAACATGGTCAGGAATTCCCAACGTACGAGAGGCCTCCATCATTGGATCACACTAATGAAACACAACCCCTAGGACAAGTAAGTATGATTAAGGCTTTTATGCAATCTTGTTTTAAACTACTACGTGATCCATCATATGTTAAAGTGTTAAAAAATATGTTAGAAATATGTAGCACATAGGTAGAGGGAAATCTAGAATAGAAAACAGTTAATCATCTACATACAAGGAGGAGAAAAAGTAGAGAATTCAAACTAAACACCAACATTGGAGAGTACAACATGGGATATATTATACTGGATTTAGGATCTGAAGTGAATGTGTTACCAAAGAAGACATGGAAATGTATGGAAAATCCCACATTAGGATATTCAGATGTTTAGTTGAAACTAGCAAATCAACACAGTGTTCTACCAATTGGAAGGATAAAGGGGGTGATAGTAGATCTGGATGGAGTGCGCACTAAGTCTGATTCTGAAGTGATAGAGATAGTGGATGGCACAAAACCTTATCCGACATTGCTTGTCTTGGATTGGGCATTTTAAAATCAGGCCATAATCAACTTAAATACGAGGAAGATGGCATTCAAGTCAAGAGAATATAGAGTCATTGCGCCATTAGATCCATTATAAGGGCAAAGGTTTATAGAACCCACTTGTTTAGACCTGGAGGAAATTAACCAGTTGTACAAAACCACCGTGCGAGAAGAAGATTATGTGAATCCAACTGTAGATGGGGTACTCAGTTGGAGAAGTATCACATCATGCACGTCGAACTCAGATACAGGGTTGGAGAATTGGCAACAAAGGTTACACGGAGTCTCCACAATAATATGCGCAAGAATAGACCGTGCAGTAAGATGGGTAGGTACATAAATAAGAGAACCTCCCAAATTCCATGGGGTGGATGACTTAGAAGCATTCTTAACAAGATATGAAGATGAAGTGTTAGAAAATCAAAGGCTCTTAGCTCTATATATAGCACTCAAGGAAACACCTGCAAGATGGTAGGGTGAACACAAAGAGACGGTCAAGGACTGGTACCAATGTAATCAGTTACCGTGCATCATATTTGGCATAGAAAATGGAAGAAACCAACTGCATAGATATGATGGATAGGGGACACCAACAAAACACTTGGAGAAGTGAAGAACACTATGGAGAATGACACCACCAGAGGAATGGCCTCATCACTTTATTCACATATTAGAATGGATTCCAACAAACTGGTATATAGACCAGGAATTGCGCAGAGGAACTATAGACTGGATAGTATTACGGAAGAATTTTACAGACACTTTGTCATTTCAAAATGAAAACCCTGACATAGACTCAACACTCAAATAAATCAAAGGGGTGATATTAATTAAGAAACTTAAAGTTGAACTTATGACGGAAGATCAACAACATAACAGACAGACAGTGAAAGAACTATTGTCATGCTACCATGTGAAAGAAGAAGCACCAGATGAGCATGACCCACACAACATTCAGATAACAAAAGATGAAGGTGAAAGAGAGGTGGAAGGTCCACGTATGGAATCAAAAGTATTTGTTGTACCGATCAAGGTGAAGAAAGTCAACATTGGGACAACTGATGTAAGGTAGCTAGAGAGGTAGTGGGGGAAGGGGCAGAGGGCCCATAGTGATAATAATGGAGGCCATTCAATGTAAGGTGGACTAGATCCACTATATTATCAAATAAGGCCCACTATGGTAGTTAGATATAATAAATGGGTAGTTAGATATAATAAATGTAAGAGGACTTCTTAGAAGGTTCTACTTCCAGAAGATTCTTCCTCTAGAATGTTCTTAGGTGATGGTAGAACTATATAAAGGGGTTCAAGCAATGTAATGGGATAGGAAGATAATTATTGTATTGTGATTTGTATCTCAATAGGAGGATTCCCCCTCAAAGAGGAAAGTGAACAAGAGAGGATCCCTTCCATAATAGGATCAATTGTATGGTGTTTCCCTATCTCAAGGATTTCTATAATAAAGTGGTGGTTTTCTATATTGTTTCATATATTTTGTGTGGTGATTGTATTCAGATATATTTGGTATTATTGTGGAATTTTGTATTCAGGTCATTGGTTCTTAACAATTAGTATCATAGCACTTTCCTTGGTCAAAGAAGAGAAGAAATTTTCGCTCTTTTTGCAGAAATTTTCTAGGGAAGAAAAAGAGGGCGGTGCACTTCAGGTTCAGATATGAAGATTTACGAGCTGAACTTGACAAAAAAATTGGGTATTTGAATTCCTTTCGGAAAAATACCCAATTTAAAAAAAACATCAGCCGAAACAAAGTCTGGGAAGTGAAGTTATGAGCATTTTAAATTCAACAAATTTTCAAGTTTTTTTCTGGAAAAAGCCTCGATTTTCTATAGTAATTTATTTTTAAACCCTTGTTCTATTTGTTGGGTCTTTTCATGACGTCGACGAGACTTTAGAGCTCATAAATTTTCATAGGGTGATCATATGCCTATTTAATCTCAAACCCTCAAAGAAATTCTACATATTACTGAAGCATTCAAAGCCC
This sequence comes from Picea glauca, assembly GCA_000966675.3. Lineage (NCBI taxonomy): Eukaryota > Viridiplantae > Streptophyta > Pinopsida > Pinales > Pinaceae > Picea > Picea glauca. The sequence goes on from JZKD02S1657575.1 coordinate 127,810, forward strand.
AATTGTTTGACACATTGAATCACAGATTGGATGACTTTGTAAATGGCCTCACAAACGGCCTCAATGATAGTTTTTGTAGTATTCAAGATTCATTGGATAGAATGCAAGAGATATTTCTTATGTATGACCTCAGCGATGAATATAATTAATAAATATATGCTTGGTATGATTTTGAGGCCGATTGCGATGATTGGTATATGGATAGTTGTCATTTTGGGGATGATAACCATTTCCATATTTTATTTGATGACTCTACTCCACCTTCTGTAGAGAACATCAATGTCCCACATCAGGAGCTATTTATGATTACCAACGTCCAGCCTGCATATTCTACAATGGTATTGTTCCTTCCAGATTCAACTTTGACCCTTTCTCACTATGTGGATGGATATTCTTATTTATATCCACATGATAGGTGTCAGTATTGGGAGAATCATTTTCAATTTGTTATTGGGTGTCGATATCTTCCGTGTGGAGTTCACATGAGAACTTGGACAAGGGACCCTAGTTTACAATGGCAGTTGGACTACTTCAACATGGTGGCTTTGATTTCTCAATGGGACCCTGGTTCTCTAGTCTACTTCATCACTATGGTTCACACTTATCCATGGGACCCTGGTTCTCTAGTCTACTTCAGCAGTATGGTCCACACTTATCCATGGGACCCTGGTATATGGTTGTACATCAAGCATTGAGGACAACGCTTTCATAAGGGGGGTGGAATGTAAGGTATATAGAGAGGCAGTGGTGGGGCCTAGAGGGCCCATAGTGATAATAATGCAGACCATTCAATGTAAGGTGGACTAGGTCCACTATATTATTAAATAAGGCCCACTATGGTAGTTAGATATAATAAATGTAAGAAGACTTCTTAGAAGGTTCTACTTCTAGAAGATTCCTCCTCTAGAATGTTCTTAGGTGATGGTAGCACTATATAAAGGGGTTCAAGCAATGCAATGGGATAGGAAGAGAATTATTGTATTGTGATTTGTAGCTCAATAGGAGGATGCCCCCTTGAAGAGGCAAGTGAATAGGAGAGGATCCCTTCCATAATAGGATACATTGTATGGTGTTTCCCTGCCTCAAGGGTTTTGGTAATAATAAAGTGTGGTTTCTTCTATCTTTCTTTGTGGATCTATTTTGTATTCAGTATTTGTGGTGATTATATTTGTAGATCTATTCAGGTTCTTAACAACTGAGAATCTGAAAAATGGCCACATTGGAGACTATTGGGATGAGCAAATAGTAGAAAGCATAACATAGTTATTGCACGAGTACAGTTAACTTTTCCCAACAAAATTCATGAAAATGAAAGGCATTGAAGGAGAGATAGGTGAAATGAAGATACCTCTCAGACCTGAGGCAAGACTGGTCAGACAAAGACCCTATAGATTAAACCCAATATATAAGAAAAAAGTGAATGCAAAAATTGATAGGATGTTGGAGGATAGAATCATAGAACTAGTAGAATAATCAAAATGGTTAATCCCTATGGTAGTTCATGAGAAGAAGCAGGGAGGGATAAGGATATTTGTGGACATGAGGAAGCTCAATGATGCTTTCCTACATGACCCTTTCCCTACCCCTTTCACAAATGAGGTGTTGGAGAATGTAGGAGGCCAGGAAGCTTACTCAATCATCGATGGATTCTCAAGCTACCATCAAAGCACGATATCCCCATAACACAGGTACAAGACCACTTTTTCCATAGAATGGGGATCCTACCAATACATAGTCATGCCTTTTAGACTAAAGAATGCACTAGCAATGTGTTCGAGAGTAGTCATAGTTGCATTTAAAGAATTCATCCACGAGTTTCTAGCGGTATATCTGGATGATTGGAAAGTCTATAGTTTGTTGAAAGACCATGTAGAGGTGTTGAGGTTGATGTTAGAAAGATGCAATTAGTGGAAAATATTGCTAAACATCAAGAAGTGCATCTTTGGAACACCTTTTTGGATACTACTGGGTCATATAGTGTGAAAACAAGGCTTGCTAGTAAATTCTGTCAATATTGCAATGTTGTTAATCTACCACCAACAAAATAAGTACGTTAGTTAAGAGCAACATTGGGACACAGAGGATACTACAGGAAATTCATAAAAGGGTATGTGAAAATCACTGCACCAATGGAGAACTGTTGAGAAAAGAAAACAAGTTTTAGTGGAATGAGGATTATCAACAAGGATTAGACACTCTAAAAGAGAAGATGGTAACTGCACCAATACTAGTATTCCCATATTGGGAAAAGACATTTCATGTGCATGTAGATGCATTAGCTATAATATTTGGAGCTATTCTGGCACAGCCAGGAACAAAGGAATTGGACCACCCTATAGCATTTGCTAGCAGAAAATTGTTGGATTCAGAGAAAAATTAAAACACCACAGAAAGAGAAGGCCTAGATATGGTCTATGCACTTCATAATTTTAGACATTACTTATTGGAAAAACATTTCAATATGTTTACATATCATTTAGCTCTCAAATACCTAGTCAACAAGCTAGTGTTGGGGGGAATAATTTGTAGATGGTTATTGTTGTTCCAGGAATTTGAATTTAAAGTGATAGTCAAACCAGGGAAGTTGAATGCAGGACCTGATCACATATCAAGGATCACCAATGGAGAGAAACCTATGAATCTAGAGGCCAAATTCCCTAATGCACAATTGTTTTCAGTCCAAGTAGATGATGAATATTTTGTTGACATCATTCAATACTTGAGTACAGGGACTATACCACAAGAATTCAACACTGCGCAGAGGAAACATTTGGTAGTCAGAGCTACAAACTATCAATTGATTTCAGGACAGTTATACAAGATGGGTGCAAAAAACATCTTGAGAATATGTCTACTAGAACATGAAAGACCTAGGACTTTAGCAGAGGCCCGTGAGGGAATAAAAGGAGGAAATTATGCAGTAAAATCTACCGCGCAGAAGGTAATGCACTTAGGAATATGGTGGCAGAATGTTCAAAAATATTCAAAGGAATACTACCAGAGATGTGATGTATGTCAGAGGGTTGGTAAACCTAATAGAGGGTATGAGATGCCCCTAAGGCCACAAGTAACCTTGCATGTATTCGAAAAATGGAAAATAGACTTTGTAGGACAAGTTAACCCACCATCAAAGAGGTCAGGAATAAGGTATATTATTACTGCGACAAAATACTTAACAAGAGGGGAAGAAGAAACAACAGTAAAATATTGCAGTGCAGAGTCAACAACATATTTCTTGTTTGAGCAAGTGATCACTAGATTTGGATCCCTAATAATTTTGATGGGTGGCCAAGGAAATCACTTCATTAACAAAACTATTAAGGCTATGAATGAGGATTTTGAAGTCTGTCATCAAAATAGTACACAATATCATCCTCAATAAAATGGAATAGTGAAATCCTTTAATAAGATCCTAGAGAATGCACTGACAAATATCTGCAATTTCAACAGAGATGATTGGGACTTAAAGATACTAGTAGTACTGTGGGAACATAGAAATACATGTAAAAAGTTGGCAGGGAAGACACCATTCAGATTGGTGTATGGAAAAGAAGTAGTGGTGCCATTAGAATTTTTGGTACCTAGTCTGCGTGTAGCAGCAATTACTAACATGACAGAGCGAGGCACAATACAAAAAAGGATAATTCAACTGATGCTCATGGAAGAAGATAATATTCTAGCAGGGTTTCACCAAGCTTGGCATGATAGACATATTCAAAGGAAAATTTTCAAGCAGGGATACCTAGTCTTGGTGTACAATATTCAATCTCTTCAGCACCTAGGAAAATTCAGAATGCATTGGTTGGGACCATATGAAGTAAACACTATAAAAAATGGGGGATATGTACAGTTGAAGGATTTTGGAGGAACATAACTCAAAGGAATGATCAATGGGAGTTGAATAGAACTGTATAGGGACAGTCGACCTCCTAGTACTTAGAAAGTAAAAAAATAAAAATAAAAGAGATTGCACCAGACAACAGAGGACTATGCGCAGTAATAAGGGGGTTATCACCCTAGACACCTGAAGACATAAAACAACTAAAATAGAGTTAGCGTGAAAAAAAAAAAATCCACGCGCATTGGCTAAACATTATACCGCACCCTTGGAAAACTTAGTGCGCCGAAAAAAGGACCAACAGTGAGAAAAAGACAGAAATTGGAAAAATAGTGGTTATGAAAAAAAGGCACCAACTGGAGACATCTATCAAATTGAATGTTAAGTAATTTCAAAGCGAATTCGCATTAATCACATCAAATGGTGGTGTCAAGGAAATTAAATGTCACATACGTAGGAAACACCAATTCATTTACCACAGTTTGGGTAGCTTCTCTAAGAAGATTCACAACACTTTCTATATAAGGAAGGCACACGGGTAACATAATGGTTATTTTGAAACTGTTAAATCACACAAAGAGAGAGTATATGAAGTAGAGAGTGATTTAGAAAGAGATACAGAAAGAAGTAGCTTAGTAGAAATCAACCTTAACCACCATGGCACCACCCAAGCTAGGTGCGTTGATATAGGCCTGTAGAAAAACTCTAAGCCATCAAAGAGCACCATAGAAGCCATAGGGAATGGAACAGGAACCCACACAAACTACTGAATTTTTCAACTTGGATGAAATTCTCTCACCGATTGTGGAACTAGCGAGCCCATAGCAATATCACTGCGCAGACATGCTGCAACAACCATAGTCCTACCGTGCATTCTGGAAGGGGTGTAGGCCACACCTCACCTTCTGGGATGCGTGGAAAAACCATGATACTCGGACCATGATGTGGCCAATGTGGAAAAGTTACCTGAATTTGCAAGGCATGTCTACCTTGACATCGTGGGTACAACACCCTTCGATGATCCAATTTTACAACAAAAAAAGTGGGCAGCCAAATTGGCCAACACCATAATTACAAACCTGTTGTATATCCCACATTTTGGAAGGGGTCATGACGTAAACAACTTCATTAAGAAATTGATGGAAGTCACCCACATAGGGTATCTATGGGTGGAAGATCTTGTCTCTATATATGTGGACCTCATTTCTTATATTACAGGTCTTCCATCTCAGGGGGAGAATCCTGCGCAGTACCTCGACGACAAGATAAAGGAGAAGGCATTGGCAGAGGATATGAAATATACATATGGAACAGATAGAGGGTCATGTGGAATCATCATCAAGCGCATAATCAATGCAGAAACAAGGATGGACACCAAACTCATGGCTTGCAAGTTGCTCAGGAAGTGTTGCAAGGAGGAAGTCCCTATCGGGGTCGTCGCAGCTACAACACAATGCACGGAGGGGACTATGCTTAGCTGGGCCCCATACTTATTAAACATGTTCCTTGAGGATTGTAGAGAAGCGTAGGACCTGGGGAAAGAGTTTCATTACTCTTGGATATGCATATTGATCACCTTGATCGGATGGAGGGAGCCGCAATACACATACTTTTGCGAGTGGACCATTCGTTATCGAGAAGTGTGGTACACATCATTGGGGAGCACTTCAGACCCCAAAGTTAGAAGTACAAATGCAAGAATGTTTGCGGGATATTACAACGACATGAAAGAAATCATTGCCAACACTTGGCGAATTAATCCATAAGTGGTCGCGCAATACCATGACATCGCCACCTTCAAAGCAACCAGGAACATCGTATGGATCCAAGAACAAAGGGATCCCGAGAAGGAATGGATACAATTGTGATGTTTCACCAGGGAAGAAGACATAGAGATGGAAATTGAGGATTGGAAAGATGAATGGAGAGTTCCAGTTCTCATGCAAGAGATGCCCACAGGTAAGGAGGCTGATGCAGGGCAAGTTCAAACACCTGTCGGGGATACATTTGCACCTAAGAAGCCAAATCCAAGTCATAATTCATCACAACAAAAGAAGAGGGGTGTGCCAAAGAAAGGTACCCAAGCTGGGAAAAAGGACACCACCCAAGCACCGAAAGAACCAGAAAAAGGGGTTGCGATAGCACAAGGAACCCCATCAACTACTACCCCACAAGAACAAGGATAGACCAAGAGTTCGATCATACACACTGGGGGTGCGCGCAAAAAGGCCAAGGTGAAAAATCATTCGCCATAATATAAAATCACTGAGGACAACGCGGACCTCATGGTCGAAAGAGTCCAGGACCGGGTAGCTGAGGAGTTTGAAGAAGCCCATCACCAAAGGGACTGAATTCAGAACGATATGGATGACATAAGGCAGGTCCTAGAGAAGATCATAAAAGTGAAGAGGATGGACAAAGGAACATGATCATTCCCTGCATCATCAGAAGCAAAAGTCAAGGTTGCGCCAAGCGAACATGAGGTGATCCATATGATAGCACATACGAGCTCAACCTTCCACATTACACCCATCATGTTTCACATAGATGAGATTGTAGCCAAGACACCCTTGAAATATCTGGTACAGATATAGTTGGTAATGGAGCAGATACCAACCAAGGCACTATACAAACTACAAGTTAGTGTCGTGAAGGATGTGGAGTCGCACGCACGAAAATACAAATCAGAGTTGCAGTACACAAAGGACAACAAAGAGGAGTTTTATTTGGTGCTCGAGAAAGTCAAGATAGAGACCAAAGATGAGAAATATCGTGTGGACAGGCTCAAGCAGGGAGTGAGTGAAGCCTATGAAAAAATTCCAAAAAGTGCACAAATAGCAGAGCCCACGACAATGCAAACAATTGATCATATTTTGCAAAAAAATGATCAATATAGGAAGGAGATCTAGAACCTATGGGAACAACTCATTCCTACCACTCCCCTAGAGGTGAAGGAATAAAGGAAGAAAAAATAAGTTGGACAGATAGATGAAATGGAATGACCAGTCAGTGCAGTTGTTGACTTGTTTGATAGGGAAGCACAATTATGGACAAATCTAGAAGAAGATCAATAGGTCCAACACTGGGACTAGGAAGAGGAAAATATAAGCGTAGCCATCCAAGACCTCAAGCAGAGGTAGAAAATGATGAAGATCATTGAGCGCCTCAAATGAATGAAAGACATGAAGAAGCTGCAAACATAGCTAGTAGTTGTGTAGACACAAAAGAAGGACTGACAAGATCAAATGGAAGCTCTCTAAGAGATAGCAGTGGAGGTCATTGCACATGCAGAGGAGGAAAAGAATAACATGGCGCAAACACAGGAAGAATGCACATAAATTATCATGGAGGATATCACAGCGCAAGTGTTAGATGCGCTCACAGAAAAGATCGCACAAGCTCAAACACAAGGAAGGGAACTTGCAGACATGTTCCACACTCTAGCATGAGTTTTTGAAGAAGTGCGCAAATAATAGGTGAATCAGGATGAGCCACATGTCGGTGTTGGGGGCCTATTGGACACAGACCCATTATGGGGAAAATGCTATTTTTGAGTAGAGAAGCACCAAGGGAATAAAGGATAGCTCAAAGGAAAAGCAGCACGTGCGATGGAAGCATGCGAGGAGTGCATGCAAGGGAGACCTAACTACGTTAGGGTTAGGGTTTTTGCAATATATTGTAATGGATAATGAGACAAAGATAGATATAAGTAGTACTTAGGAGGTCTAATATTGTATTACCTAAGTTGGATAGATACACGAAGAGATCAGTAGTACCTAAGAGGTAGAGAGAGTTTGAAAGTTGTAAGGTTTGTAATAAATACAACATTTGGTAAGTTGGTGAGCGAGAGAATAATTGAGCAACTTGAACCCGAGGGTTAGATCACATGATGAGGATCCTGGTGCGATCTAGTCAGCCTCAAAGGGATTGGGAAGCCTGTTGATATTGTAAGATCCAAGACTGTAAACATGTGTGGTGCGACATATTGCTGAGACAAAATAAAGAGCTTGAGAGCCAGATCTTTGTGGACGTAGCCCAGGAGGGGGTGAACCATGGTAAATATTGTATTATACTATTAAAATTGTTCATTTCCATTGTTGTTAAGGATTAAATGCTAGATGAATGAATGAAGGAACTAGTTAGATCTGATACTCCACATGCATGTATAAGAATGAATGTTTAAATCAAGAGGTTAGACTAAATAAATAAATATCACAAGGTACAACCACATATCTTCATTCATTCCATGGTTGCAATCATATAAGTATTGCATCCACCCATAGAGCTATCTCGGTTGATACTACCCAGTACACCCTATGTGATTCTTTCCTTTTGGTTTACAAGGGGGGGGCGATAGTTTTAGAGGGATTTTGTTGGAAGCTTGTTAAATCTGAACCCGAGTCAACTTATGAACGTAAGGTAATATCAGAGTAGATAACTGATAAATTATAATAGTAACCAACACCCATCCCAATAGATATGTTCTTGGATGATCATGAACGTCTAGCCCAAGCTTGTTGACCAGATTGCCTACTATGAGGTTGGCCTATGAAACATAATTGAATAGACCATCTACCTTGTTATTTTTTACCTAGATCTCAATGTGGAATATTTTAGTCATCTCATTCTCTTCCTTGTGATGAAGGCTACTCAAATTCACCTCCTTCTACACTGAAATGTGAATAATATTCGCATCCACATCCAATATTCTCTCTACCTAGTTTCTTGAATCCATACCCAATAGGTTCTTCTTCTTGGCATCCTTCTTATGGATTTTTTGATTCAACTCTAGATGTAGCTTCAAACACTTATCTTCAATGTGACCATTGATATTCCAATTGTTGTAGTGGTTTCTTGGATCATTGCACTGATGTGCAATAGAGGCCATTTTATTTTATTTTCCTTTCCACTTCTTCTTCCCCTCCTTGGAATAATCTCAGTGGTATTTCTATTTAGAAACACATGGCTACCCTTCCTTATGGCGTATTTTCTCCAGGTGTTGTTATTTCACATAGGCCTCATCAACGGTCCTGGTTTTGAAAAGAATCACTTGTTTTTGCAAATGACTATGTAGACTCCCCAAATACTTGAGGATTAAGTTTGGGTTCTTGAGAAAGATACTCAACATGATCGCCATCTTCCTATACTTGGCAGTGTACTCTTACACACTCTACCCCTTCCTCTTCCTGAAGTGATGCTAATATATCCATTGTTCTTCTACATACCCGATAGGGTAAAACTGTGACTTGGTGAGGGGTTTAAATTACTTCCACTTAGTTACTACTTTATCACCCTCCATCCTAAGTGTCCCTATGTGGATTTCCCACTAGGTTAGTGCATGGCCCTCTAGTTTCAGTCACGAAAAATGTAATATTTTGTTGTTAATCTATATTATGGACACTAAAACACACTTATAATTGTTGCAACCAATGATTCAACTTAACAACATTGATCTCACCTTGATAGGACTTGATGTCAACTTTCACTTCTATTTTGAATATAGGTTATTAAGGAATGATGGAATTGGACCTTGTTTTTTCTTTCTCATCCTATTTTTTCTACTCTTTTTCTAGGTGGTCACTATCTCTTGCTTTCTCATATGATTCAACTTCAAAGTTAGAACCGCCAACCTCCCCAAAAGGTACAAACTTGTTTGTTAAATTTTCCATGAGGAGGGCCATGTTGTGAGAGATATCAATGACTTTCTCATCCATCCTCACAAATATCTCTTATGTTTCATCCCAACGGATTTTATTAATAGACTCATCTTCCATGATTAGGCTTCTCTTGCAACGTCCTTCTTAATCCAATTAATGGATCCCACAACTTCCCACAAATACCCCAATGAAAATTGCTCTTATGCCAATATGATTTGTAAAATTTTATGGATATTCCATTGGAATAATTTGTCACAACAGATATTGTAATATACTTTTTATTGTGTAGGTTTATTTCCTCAGATGTCAATATTTTTAGCACTAGCTTATTGCTCAAATTTATGAAAATAAATAAAATAATAAAATGAAAGAACAAGCAAATGAACACACACCATCCACACAAATGATCACAAGATGTATCATGAGAAACATGATATGGGAGAAAACTTAGATAAAAGGTGAGGCCTATGCTTTGCACTCTTTTCTTAATTTATGAAAATGAAATTACAAAGAAAGAGACACTCACCGTAGAGTCTCCTTTGACACTATAGCCTGAATGTATGCTATAGAATCTTCTTCCTCCTATGTTATGCTTTCAAATCTCGCTCCTATATGCTCTACTCAACTATGGAACAAGTAAAATGCTAAAGAGTGGAACCTTTTCTCTTCATAACAACCCAATATTTAACATAGTTGTATAGTCGTTTAGGGTTAGGTTTTTTTCATTCCTTAACCCTTAATTAATGATAGAGTTTTCGACCTTCTAGATTATTCTCTAAATTCCACATTTATCTAGCCTCACATGTGTTAGTAATGGGGGATAACGTGGCATCCACTTGATACCATGGTGTTCAACAAGGTAGGTCAACTTACATGAGGAATAACTTCCCCATACGAGCTCTGATTGAGGGGATTTTTGCACTGTTGGAAAGGTGTTAGTGTCTAGAATGGTGTTAATGATTATCAACTATGCTTGTGAATTTTTGAACCCATAAAGTGTCGTTTGATGCCTCAAAACGGCTCTGGAAGGTTCCAAACCCCAAATTTCCAAAGTAGAACTTGCCACTAAAACGGTCCTTGCAAACCAATTCCTCCAATTTTTCCACCCATAAAGTACCAATGTAGATGAAAATTTATATAATGTATCATTCATGTTCAATTAGTATGTATTTCAAGTAGATGGTTCATTCAACTTGTTGACTACCTCCCCCTGAATGTATAGATAACTTCAAGATTCTAGGCCTACCACACCTCTAAGATTCCACAATCAACATGGTCCATGCACAAAGCATTCAATTGAAACATGACCCATTCCTCCAAGTTTTAATGACATTTAGATGTACAACACTATATGGAACAAGATATCCAAATATTCAAGGACACATGCAAAAGGGGTATACATGCCCATCGATGCCTTACAATGATATCCCTTTATGTGTTCCATACATAGATAAATGTACACACCATTTACATACTTCATGTCATAGAGATGACAAGTACACGATTTTATAATATTACATAGATAGTATTATAATACTCTTTCAAACTACCAACTTTTGGTGAGATACAATCTCAAAAATATTCAAGGACCAATACATAAGATCTACACATACCATCCTAAACTTGCCATAAAAAACAAGGTGTGGTTCACATTTCCACATGGTCATTTCTTTTATTAAGCACAACAAAAAAATTTCTTTGTTTTTCCATCATCAAAAAATATCTAATGTTACTACCATATCTATGCTCATAACCTTTTTCGATAAAGATAAAAAACTCTTTGTTTCATTCAAAACAACATCAGTGTCTATCTCTGTTACAATCCCACTATTCCAACTAAGAAATAATTATACAATTAACACTTGGCTTCTTCAACAATAACAATGCAACTTCATTACATCTTTAGCTACCACAATAACCTACTGAACTCGCTTCCATCTCTCAACAAAAGGTGTCTATGCTCCTTCATTCACTTATAAGGTTGTCATCTTGAACGCCATACTAGGTAGGAAGAAATTGTACCTTGGGGCCAAACATTAGAAAAATACATATTGAATAGGAACATGTTGCACTCTATGGCCTGACATCAACTTGACTGTAAATATTGAACAACTATCCATCCTAAGGACACATTTCCATATCCGCGAACACCTAGGTATCTATTCATGGTGCTTGCCAGTTATCTAAGAAAATAGTCTAGATACAAGATGTATTTGAGTTAATATTATAGATTCTATGATTTTCATTAATGTGTGGTCTTATGACACCATCATCATCAAACACCAACTCATTAAGGAACATTTAGAGGAGACAAAATATGTAGCTATATTTTTATTTTGGCTAGAATACACCTTATCACACGGAGTCAAGAATGAATTTTACATTGCAAAGTGTTTCCATGAAGGAATACAATAGTCAACAAAAGATAATGATATGTAATATGACCAAATGCTTCTACATGCATGTTTCTTTAATGACATGCACATGGTGTCTTTGCATGCATCTTTAACATCTTAGTTTAATGCTTGTTTAAGATCTACATACTTCACTTGTCATAAGAAAAGGAAGAGTAAACATGTTTTCACACATCAAAAATGTGTTTAAATGATCTATTCAACAATTTAATAATACATATATAAATTTACCTAAAGAGAGATGTTGGGAGTGTATTTCAAACACACACTAACTTAGGACATAAACTAGTTGGAGAGAATCTTTCACATCTAACTAAAACTAGCAACTTCATAATCCAAAAAGAAAAACATAAACTTCACATATAATCAAATAACATGTATTAATCTATAAAACACCCCTAAGTTAATAAGTGCTCAAAGAGTTCCATTAATGTAACACAGATATATAATTTAGTGTTCAAAGTGGATTACATTTTTAAAAATAAAAAAATATATTTTAATATGTGAATAAGAAAAATATTTTAATGTAGATGAGGAGAACCAATAATTAAAATTTAACAAATGTCAATGGACCTCTTTATATCAATCATGTATATGTTAATAATAGTTAGAAAAAATTATTTTGACTAATATTTCATTTGGTTCTCTCCTATTGTATTCTAAGTTTCTTATAACATGGATAAACAACCATGAAAGTTATTGTATTCTAAGTTTCTTATAACATGGATAAACAACCATAAAAGTTAGTAAGACATCCCAATATTGTATTTTCTTTTTTTTTATTAGTTTTTAAATTTATTTTGGTGTCAATAAACAACTAAATAAAGATATTTTCCTTTCTAGCTCGACTAAATAAAGGATATGTAGTTTTAAATTTCACTTTGATAACTTCCAAAATTAGGATTTCATCCCTTCAAACATAAACACCTAGTACATTGAATATGTAACATTTTAATTTTGTTGGATATGTAGTTTTAAATTTCACTTTGATAACTTCCAAAATTAGGATTTAGATCCCTTCAAACATAAACACCTAGTACATTGAATATGTAACATTTTAATTTTGTTGTCCATTGTGATATATATTGTAAATCTATCTTAATTTAGATTTTCTATATGTAACATTTTAATTTTGTTGGATATGTAGTTTTAAATTTCACTTTGATAACTTCCAAAATTAGGATTTAGATCCCTTCAAACATAAACACCTAGTACATTGAATATGTAACATTTTAATTTTGTTGTCCATTGTGATATATATTGTAAATCTATCTTAATTTAGATTTTCTTAAGTGTCTATAAAAATCAAATCTGTAAAGGTGAAAATCTTTTTTAAGAAGTAAAAACTTGAAAAAAAGTTTGTATTTTTATGAATTTTATCCAAATTTTATTCATCTCAATACTTGATAAAATCAAGATTAAAATAGATGTTAGGTTCTCTCTAACATATTCAGTTGAATCCGGCTACATAAATCTGCAAGAAATCACTATTTTTTGTTGTTTGAAATCTATTTTTGAATATAGAAATGGATTCAGCATGCTGAGAAACCTTCTAAGCACAGATTATACAGAAACAATCACTCAAATCTGTGAATCTAACAATGACAAATATTCTCAGAAAAAATCACCCAAAAAAATCATTTAGTATAACATTTAGACTACTGCTTCATAATTGGGTGGTCATTTGTTCATTGCTTGGGGTCCAAGAATCTCTCAAATTTTTTATTTCACTAATTTTGATAATCTCTTCAGCAAATGTGTTAACCATTAAATTTCAATTATTTGCTTAACATTGTACTGTCGCACGTTGCTCAAACCACCTGGGGGAATTTTCTGCCCGCAGTGTACGGTACAAATCACTGGTTAATTTTGCCTCAAAGTGTACGGATTCTTACGCCACGTGTACGATAAGTTGAATAGGTGACTATGCTCGTTTACTGGAACGTCGCCGTAAAAAAACTGTAAAATAACGCATAAAAATATTATTTTTTTTCGGTGTAAAAAGACCACCACGTTCATCAGAATCGTCAGCGCTCTCAAGATTAAATGTGGACTTGATACAATTAAAAAGAGCTTTCGTATGGCATAGTCAAACACGTTACATTATGGAAATGCAATTTTACAATTTAACATGGTTGACAAAGCCCTGAACACGGAGAAGATTGTGAGATCTGGCCTTATTCCCGAAAAACCGAAACGAAAGCGATTGCATACCTGCATTCACACTCTTCACGGTGAACTTTTACATTTATATGAGTTTATTTTGACAAGAACGCCTGGAATATCGTACAAATTGTGCACGATAACAATGATTGAATAAATAGCCCACAGAAATAATGATGGTCCGAACCCTGAATGAATGAAATAAGGAAGGTTTTGGGGCAATCCAGTATGCTTTCGGTGGCAGCAATCGATAGAGCAAATTAGTGACTACCCAAAGAAACAAAGGCTATTCAAGCCATTGGCGGATGGATCAGTTTTCTTCGATTACTCAAACGATCATGTATTTGCATTTAATTGTAGTTTAGAGATTTTAAGTTTTGTCTCTGGTTTGGTGATATTATCATTTAAATTTTGTTTGAAATTGGGTTAGAAATTGTTGGATCTAAAGATTTTGTCTCTGGTTTGGTGATATTATCATTTAAATTTTGTTTGAAATTGGGTCAGAAATTGTTGGATCTAAAGATTTTAGTGATGTATAATTGAAGTGTTTCAAGGAATTTTCAGAACCCTGAATCTATTTATTCCTCAGAAATTCAAATATTTTTTAGGGTTATAGTAATATCCTAAAATCTTTAGGATACAAGGTTGGTCAACAATAAGACTGGAAACCATTATAATAATATACTCTTCAAGAGTTTATAGACTGAGAAAGTTAAGAATGTCTTCTTAACCATCCAATCTAAACTCAATTAATTACTTAAAATAAAATGCATTCATCCAAAAAATATCAATTTTAACTTGGGTTGAAATAGTTAAAATGGTGATGACTAGACTTGAACCTCTATCTATAATGAATTCAAAGACACTATCCTATAGTTACCGATTCTTTTCTTTTTTTAATCAATTTTTCATTTTAAAAATTTGTGTTTAATGAAAATTTGTGAGAAGTATATGTTTTTAATTATTATATAAATAATGATTATATTAAAGCATTAGAGTTTAATTCCTTGTGAGTGACATGTTGTGCCTTTAA
>JZKD02S1657575.1:157072-167689 GCA_000966675.3 Picea glauca
AAGATTAGAATATGGCTAGAAATCCACAGTAAAAGATCTAAAGGCCAAGCTAGATTTAGGATCTATCATTCAACTCCGGACCACCATTTTTCCCTTGTAATATCCTCAAATTTTAGAATATTAAATTCTAAGTGAACTTTGAAATAAATTTCTATTTTTGGAAAATTCAGATCTGGAAATTATTTGCCATTTATGGCAAATCCGAGTTTGGAATTTTTATTGTTGTAATTAATTATTTGATGACTGTTGGGAAAATATTTGACTTGCCCAACTGTCCTCTTTTCTTTGACACATGTAAAAGACAAACTTTTAATAAATTAAATGCTGGAAGACAAATGGAACAACCATGTTAAAAATAGTTTACCATGACTCCATGAGTGGGGAACAGGTTTGAGTTACATCAAGGCTGGAATTTGACCACTATCAGCCCCTAAAAATCAAGGATTTGTAAAGATGTGAATTTCCCAATGAGGGAAGGAAAGACCTAGGCACAAGGATGCATATAAAAACAACATATGGAGGAGGCACGACGTTGCTTAGTATGTTGGGAAAAGAAAAAAAAATTTGTTGTTACGAGCATTTATAGTGTGAGGCAAAGGATTTTCGGATAAACTAGTTGATGTTATGAGCACTGTAAGTGTGAGGCAAAGGATTTTCCGATCTGTGGATGGTGACTATAGCTAAGGAGGATCATTCAGTTTGTCCTTATGGACTCATGGTCAGGTTAGGGGGTGAACAGGGCAAGTGAACTTGGTTGTTTTGTTCTATGGTTGGGTGGAACGTGGTTGTTCCATTTGTATTCCAGCATCAGGTTTCAGATATGTATCTTGGATTGCATTCCTTGTCAATGTTATGTTTATGATTTTTATTTGTTAGGAATATGATGGCTTAGTATAGTTAAAGGATATTGAATATGTTGTTTATTTGAAATGTGATGGTGGTGCATATATATTGAATTGCCATTTAAATATGTACATACACAATTAACACAGGGAATAGATATAATGAATAACTGTCTAAATACATTCTTCATTACCACATAAATATAGTGATGAATTCAAAGTATCTTGAAAAATAAACCATTGTATTCAATCGATCATTGCTCAAATATTACATTTGGAGTACCATAGATCAAAGACTCCACAACCTCTTGTATTGTAAACAGGGTGCTAAGAAGTATACACACTGAATTAATGAATGGTTAGATCATAACTTGAATACCTTTCGAGCAATATGTTTCCTTCCTTTGATTACCTCAATTTTCATAACCTGCAAAAGAAGAAAAATGAGGGTTTAGTAAACAATGCTAGCATTTTAATGGAAATCAAACAGTAAAATAAGCCAAGGACAAAACATAGCTGGAGTTCTGAATTAAATCAACGATTAGCGTTAACTTCGGCCTTCAACACTTCGAGTTATTTCTGATGTTAGAAACGGGTTTCCCCGAAGTACATACTCCTGAATTGACGTAACTTGTTGACGTCACTGCTGACTTGGAATTGGCCAAGTGGTTTCCATGTGTCACTTAGATTTGTGACTTACACGTACCTGAAATGCCAATTTCATCTTGATACTTGTCATCGTCTCATTTTTCCACATGTCCTTGTTGACGTGGTCTAATGATGTGGATCTCCTATTGTGACACATGTCGTCCTCCTAGATCGAATGAATGTGATTAGTTCTAGATCAATGGTCTAGATTCATTTCAGCCTTCGGGAATTTGGGTTATCCGTTCCCAATTCTCAATTTTCTGAAGTGAGATTCCCCGAATGAAAACTTGAGCAACTTTAATTCATCTAATGATCCATATTTGATGCAAAAATACTAACACGATCCAACGATTATTGATATTTCAGCTATTTCGAGATCTCATGAATTCTTGATCAACCACTGTGATTAGTTCGAGATCAATGGTCAAGATTCTTTTTGTCATTCGAGACTTTGGGTTATACTCTCGCATTTCCCAAATATCCCAAAGTAAGTTTCGTCGATTAAACCTTGATCATGTTGACATCATCTGATGATCCTTTGTTTTAACCAATCCAATGGTCGTGAATTCTCTCGAAGTAGATCAACGATCATGGATCATTGTGGGTTCCCAACTTGCATGGCGTTTAAAAATATCATCGAGTTTTGCAATGGAAACTGCTTGTTGATGTCAACCATAGATCTATTGGAAGGTGGCCAATGACAGTCAGTGTGGATTGTGAAACCGTAACTTGAGTGTGGTTTATCCCGTCACCCAAACTCTGCAATTTGAAGTTGTACGATTGTTGGTAGATCAACCACAATTGTTGATCTTTGAATCGATGAGATCTGACAGTTTAGACAAATTACAGAGATTGAAGTTGCACGACAGATAATTCTACAGGGTGGTCCCGCAATCCAAATCACGATTTCCCAAAAGGAATATGTGTCAGTGTGGAGATAATTGTAGAAAGATCGGTGGGTTACTCCAAAAATGCACACCCATGTCCCCGCAATTTGAAAAGTACTAAAGGTGATGTGACATTTTCAATAATTATTAGTTCAAGAACAAAAACCGTGGGCCCTAGTGGACACATGGCGCTTGATCCCAAGGTCTGGGGACTTGGTACTCTGAAGGAATTGTGTTGCAGTTGCGTTGAGTCGAGAAATCTCCGATTCTAGAGTTAATCTCAATCGTTGATCGGGAGAAGGCATGTGGCAACCAATATCACAGTCCAGAGACTGGGCACTCTGGAAGGTTGGAGAGTATGGAAAACCCAGAACTTCTGAAGCCCGAAGTTCTGTAATAAATCCCAACCATCGGTTGTTGAGGAATTCGTGGACCATTGATCCACCCCACTTCGCAAAGTTCTCCATTTCGGTATTCGGGAGAAATAAGGCAGGAAGTAGCAAGAGTTTCTAAAGCCGAAGTTTCAGAGCCTCTAAAGCTCTCAAGGCTCTGGATAAGAACCTATCAGATAGTACCGAGTCATAGCCTATGGTCACATGCAATTGAGGGATGAAGAAAAAGGGCTAGTGCTCAAAAAATGTGTTAAAGAAGGGAAAAGGGGTTAGGAAGGAAGCCTATGGGTTTCGTCTGGTTCAAAACTGCATCAAAAGAGGTACTGAAGACCTGGGAACTTTTTGATAGGGTAACCAAATTCTTCAATACAAATAAGTGTATGATTTATAATCCAATAACGAGACTATAATGAAATATAACAGTAAGAGACAAGGGGAATTTAAATCTCCTTCGGCCTTTAAGAGGGATAATGACAAAGAATTAATTTTTTTATGTGTACATTAAATGAATAAGATATATATAATGGAGTATCTCTGTGTCACAAACAATGTTGGAGATTCAAGGGTCTTTAATGACCTATAAAAAAAAAAATGGGAAATTTGTGGTACATTACATATGGTATCAAAGCTGAAGGTTACAACACTTGGACCTCAGGGCAAGGCCAAATTAATTTAATTATTTTATTTATGTTGAATAAAAACTAACAAATATGTTTACTGTTACAAACAAAAAAATTGTTAGTTTGTTTTGATAATGTTAGCACAGAATGAAGAAGAAACCAGACCTAAAGAGAATCCTAATCAAGAACTTCCTAAAGAACTAGGGAATAACAGTGAAGGAAGTTCAACCACCCAGGTTTTGCAAACAATGAAGAACCTCATCGTGGAATTACAAATGTTTAAAGAAGACAACGAAAAGCTAAAAAAGGCACAAGAAGACCAATTATAAATAAAATAAATGTTGCTACGTAGTATAGTAACCAATAGGAGTCCAAATAACAATGAAAAAGAGGCAGAAGTCAACAAAAGGTCCTCTAAAAATTTTGGTCATGAAACAAAAAACGAAAATAGTTCTTTTGAAGACACACACATGACAAGAAACAAAATAGCTACACGAAGAAAAAGAAAACAAGTAGATCGCATGGAAGGTGAATTCAAGAAAATAAAACCGTCCACCTTTGACGGAGAACCAAGGACGAGTGAAGAGGCTGAAGCATGGCTACTAGATATAAATAAATACTTCGAGATTCACAACTACTCTAGTAATATGAAAGTCAGAATGACCATTTACAACTTGAAGGGAAAACCAAGTATCTGGTGGCAAGACCTGAAATTGGCTAAGGGATTGAAGGAGAAACAAATGGAATGGTCAGATTTTAAGAAATATTTTAAGAAACAATATTTTTCATAAAGTTATTACAAAAGAAAGAGTAAGGAATTCTATGAGCTAAGACTCGGACAAATGACCATGGACGATCTAATAAATAAATTTCTGGAACTATTGAGATTTCTACCATACATCAAGGAAGAGAAAGTAAAGATACAACGATTTTTAAGTTGTCTACCACAGTTGTACAAAGACATAATTGAATTTGACAATACCAAGTCTTTAAATGAAGTGTTTAGAAAGGATCAGATGTGTTATGATCAATAAAAATAGATCTCTGAAATTTCCAAGGCATGGAAGGACAAGAAACAAGACATAATGAATCAACGAAAGAAAAGGTTCCAACCACCCCTTTCCGTAACATGGAAAAAAGTTTCCAAAAGAAGGACTATCATTCAAACACCCAGAACGCTCAAGGGGGAGGTAGACTAGTTAACCTGGGAGTCAATAAAGTTGGGGACAGACCCAAAGAACCATTGAAGTGTTGGGAGTGTGGAGAACCTCACTTGAGGAGAAATTGTCCATGCTTAATTTCCACAGCAAGAACTTCAGTCCATAACCTGCAAGAAGCTTCGACAATAGGAGATATGGGCAGAAACATGCATATAATTAATGTAGTTGTGGATGGCAGGCAAGCTGATCATCAATCCACTATCGTGAAAGTTGAAGGTAAAATTCATGATAACCGTATTTCCATATTAATTAACCGAGGAGCTAGTCTGAGTTATGTTACTCTTGGTTTAGTTGAATTAAACAATCTTAAGAAAGTAAAGCATGCTAAGTCTTGGCTATTACAGTTAGCAACAGGGACCAAGAGAAAGGTAACATATTTTATTCCTGAATGTGAACTCAACATAGACGGTGAAAGTACAAAGTTAGACCTGAACATTTTACCTTTGGGATCTTACGATTTAATCATTGGAGTGGACTGGTTAGAGAAACATAAAATAATATTAAACTGTTACGAAAAGTCACTTATTTACAGAGACAAAAACAACATAGTTAGGACGATACAAGGGATTAGAAAACTAGTCTCGGTTAGGCAGATATCAGCCATGCAGTTTAAGAAATGTATGAACAAAGGTTGCCAAGTTTATCTTGTTCAGGTAACTGATCTGTTAGAAAAGGAAAACAAACCCAGTTTAGAGGACTTTGCAATCCTACACGGGTTTAGAGATGTAATTTTTGATGAAATACCAGAACTACCTCCAAGAAAAGAGATAGATTTCTCTATCGATCTACTACCTGGATCTTCCCTGGTATCTAAGGCACCTTATAGAATCAGTTTACCTGAATTAACGGAACTAAAAATGCAGCTCCAAGAAATGCTAGATAAAGAATATATCATATCAAGCGTCTCACCTTGGGGAGCACCGATTCTCTTCGTTAAAAATAAAGATGGGACCTTGAGACTATGCATTGACTATCGACAACTAAATAAGATGACGATCAAGAATAACTATCCTCTACCCAGAATTAACGACCTGTTTGACCAAGTTGTAGGAGCAAGGATCTTCTCTAAGGTAGATTTAAGGTCTGGTTATCACCAAGTTAGAATAAAAGATGAAGATATAAATAAAACAACATTTAGAACACATTACAGACACTATGAGTTTGTCATAATATCATCTGGTCTTACTAATGCACCAGAAACCTTTATGTGTTTGATGAATATTATATTCAGTCAATATCTGGATAAATTTGTGTTGGTGTTTATCGATTATATTTTAGTTTACTCAAAAACGGAAGAAGAACATGAAGAACATCTTGAAATAGTATTGTAGACCTTAAGGAAACATAAGTTGTATGAGAAGTTTGATAAGTGCAACTTCTACCAAAGAAAGATACAGTACCTAGGACACGTGAAATCCGAAGATGGTATTGCAGTTGATCCAGAAAAGACAAAATCCATTATGGAATGGCCTATCCCTAAGGATGCAACAGACATCGGATCATTCGTGGGAATTACAGGTTATTACAAAAGATTTATCGAAGTATTTTCTAAGATCATGTATCCAATTACATCCCTACAGAAAAAGCGAATAAGATTTACTTGGACACAAAAGTGTTAGGAGAGCTTTGATAATTAAAAGGACTGTTAACTACAACACCTATCCTAAGGGTGGCAGATCTCGATAAAGATTTTATAGTCTGTGTGGATGAAAGAAAAGAAGGGTTGGGAGGGGTCCTAACACAAGATGGACACGTCATCTGTTAAGAATCACGTAAATTGAAAGAACATGAATGAAATTACGTTACACATGATTTGGAATTAGCAGTCGTAATTCATGCTTTGAAAATGTGGCAACATTATTTAATGGGGAGAAGGTTTCTGCTACTAACCGACAACAGAGGTGTAAAGTTTTTATTTAGTGAACCAGATCTCAATGCAAGGCAAGAGAGATGGCTATCATTTTTAAGTGAATTTGATTTTGAATTACGACACATCAAAGGTGAAGAAAACAAAGTTGTAGTTTCTCTAAGTCAGAAGACTAATGGACTTTATGAGATAAGTGTTAGCAAAGAAGAAAATGACATTGAACAAAGAATAAAACCTTCAAGTAGTAATGACGAAAAGTACATCAAAACAACAATAAAATTGCAAGAAAATGCAAAAAAACAAAACAAAATAGATCTTAGTTTAGATAAAAATGGACTCCTAAGGTTCAAAAATAGGTTGTATGTACCTAATTCTATTGATTTAAAATCAACAATTCTTGACAAATTGCACAAAATTCCGTATTCTGGTCATCCAGGATACTAGAAAATGATAACAGCCTTAAGAAAATTGTTTTATTGGCCTAACATGAAGAGTGAAATAACTGAATGTTTATTTAAATGCTTAGATTGTCAACAGGTAAAGGCTGAACATCAACATCCATCTGGTCCACTATAGTCTCTACCTATACCAGAATGGAAGTGGGAGATTATCTCGTTGGATTTCATCACAAGTTTTCCTAAGACTCAAGAGAAAAATGACTCGATTATGGTAGTGATTGATAAACTTAGCAAATATGCACATTTTATACCTTTGAAATCTACATATAAAGTAATTAATATTGCTGAAATTTTTATGAAAGAAATATTTAGATTGCATGGAATTCCTAAGATGGTTATCTCTGATAGATATGTCCAATTTACATCAAAGTTTTGGAAGGAATTGTTTGCGGGATTGGATACTAACCTGAATTTTAGCACAAGCTACCATCCACAAACGGATGGGAAAACCAAATGAATGAATCATATGGTGGAAGACATGTTACAAATGTACGTGATAATGAAACCAACTAAGTGGGAGGAGTACCTACACTTAGTTGAATTTGATTACAATAATGGCTATCAGACATCAACCAAGATAAGTCCCATTCGAAGAATTATACGAAAGGAAATGCACAACCCTAATTAGCTAGGATAATCCAGTTGACAGGATTATGATGGGACCAGAAATGCTCCAGGAAATGTAGAAAATGGTAAAACAAAGGGTACAACAGAATTTAAAGGAGGCCCAAATACTGACAAAAAAGCTACGCAGATTTAAAAAGTAGACAACGGTAATTTCAAATTGGGGACCATGTATATCTGAAAGTCAAAGAAAGGAGGAACTCTCTAAATATAGGAAATTGTTCAAAGTTGGCACCCAAGTTTTGTGGCCCCTTCGATATTTTAACTTGAATCAGACCTGTGACATATCAACTAGCACTTCCTCCAAACTTAAAAGTTCATAATGTTTTTAATGCTTCCTTATTAAAAAAAAGTATATTCATGATCCTACTCACATCATTGATTGGAACATGGTGTAGGTGGAACCAGAAGGCGATTTCCAAGAAGAACCTCTGTGCATTCTAGATAGGAAAGAAACAATACTACGGAACAGAGCCATCACCCAGGTAAAAGTGCAATGGAAGAAATTTATCCCTGAGGAGGCCACTTGGGAATTGGAGGAAGATTTGCGGAAATCTTATCCAACCCTATTCCGAGAGAGGAATAAACACTAAGGACAGTGTTGTACTTAAGGGGGAGAGGATGTAATATCCTTAAATTTTAGAATATTAAATTCTAAGTGAACTTTGAAATAAATTTTCGTTTTTGGAAAATTCAGAATTGGAAATTATTTTCCATATATGGTAAATCCGAATTTGGAATTTTTATTGTTGTAATTAATTATTTGATGACTTTTGGGAAAATATTTGACTTTCCCAAATGTTCTCTTTTATTTGCCACATGTGAAAGACAAACTTTTAATAAATTAAATGCTGGAAGATAAATGGAACAACCAAGTTAAAAATAGTTGACTATGACTCCATGAGTGGGGAACAGGTTTGAGTTACCTCAAGGATGATTTTTACAAGTGGAAAATGTGGAATTTGACCACTATCAGCCCCTAAAATCAGGGATTTGTAAAGCTGTGAATTTCCCAAGGAGGGAAGGAAAGACCTAAGCACGGTGATGCATATGAAAACAACATATGGAGGAGGTAGAACGCTGCTTAGTTTGTTGGGAAAATAAAAATTATTTGTTGTTACGATCATTGTTAGTGTGAAGAAAATGATTTCCTGATAAACTATTTGTTGTTATGAGCATTGTTAGTGTGAGGCAAAGGATTTTTTTATCTGTGGATGGTGACTATAGCTAAGGAGGATCATTCAGTTTGCCCATATGGACTCATGGTTAGGATAGGGGGTGAACAAGGCAAGTGAACTTGGTTATTATGTTATATGGTTGGGTGGAATGTGGATGTTCCATTTGTATTCCAACATCAGGTTTCAAATATGTATCTTGGCTTGCATTCCTTGTCAATGTTATGTTTATGGTTTTTATTTGTTAGGAATATGATGGCTTAGTATAGTTAAAGGATATTGAATATATTATTTATTTTAAGTGTGATGGTGGTACATATATATTGAATTTCCATTTAAATATGTACATACACAATTACCACGGAGAATAGATAGAACAAATAACAGTCCGAATACATTGTTCATTACCACATAAATATAGTGATGAATTCAAAGTATCTTTCAAAAGAAACCATTGTATTCAATCGATCATTGTTCAAATATTACTATTGGAGTACCATAGATCAAAGACTCCAGAACCTCTTGTATTGTAAACAGAGTGCTAATAAGTATACACAAAATCTGTATGTAATCGAAGTAATGCGCACATAGATAAGAACTTGAATACCCTTTGAGCAAGATGTTTCCTTCATCTGATTATCTCGATTTTCACAACCCACAAAAGAAGAAAAACGAGGGTTTAGTAAACTATGCTAGCATTTTAATGGAAATCAAACAATAGAATAAGCCAAGGACAAAACTTAGCTTGCGTTCAGAATTAAATCAACGGTTACCGTTAACTTCAACCTTCAACGCTTCTAGTGATTTTTTATGTTAGAAATTGGTTTCCCAAAAGTACATGGTCCGGAAGTGACATAACTTGTTGACATCACTACTGACTTGGCATTAGAAGAGTGGTTTCCATGCGTCACATAAATTCGTGACTTACACGTACCTAAAATGTCAATTTCAGATTGACACTTCTCATCATCTGATTGTGCCACATGTCCTTGCTGACGTGGTCTGTTGACGTATATCTCTTGTCGTGGCACATTTCCTCCTCCTAGATCTAACAACTATGATCAGTTCTAGATCAATGGTCTAGATTCATTTCGTCCCTCGGGAATTTGGGTTATCCGTTCCCAATTCTCAATTCTTCTAAATTGATATTCCCCGAATAAAAACTCGAGGAACTTGAATTCATCTAACGTTCCATCTTTGACGCAAAAATCCTAACACGATCCAACAGTTGTCGATATTTCAGATATTTCGGGATCTCGTGAATTCTTGATCAACGGTTGTGATTAGTTCTAAATCAATGGTTGAGATTCTTTTCAACATTCGGGACTTTGGGTTATACACTCCCATTTACCAAATATCCCAAAGTAAGTTTCACTGATTAAACCTCAATCATCTTCGCGTCATCTCATGATCCTTTTTATTAATGAATTCAATAGTCGAGAATTCTCTCGGAGTAGATCAACGATTAGGGATGATTGTGGGTTCCCAACTTGCATGATGTTTAAAACTATAATTGAGTTTCTCAATGGAAGCTACTTGTTGATGCCAACCATAGATCTATTGGTGGGTGACCATCGATGGTCGGTGTGGATTGTTGAACCATAACTTGTGCGTGGCTTATACCGTCGCCCAAAATCCACAATTTGAAGTTGTGTGATTGTTGGTATATCAACCACATTCGTCGATCTTTTAATCGATGATATATGACGGTCTAGAAAAATTGCAGAGATCGAAGTTGCACGAGAGATAATTCTATAGGGTGGTCTCGAAATCCAAACCACGGTTTCCCAGAAGGGGTATGTGTCAGCGTGGGGATAATTGCGGAAGGATCGATGGGTTACTCCAAAACCGCTAACCCATGTCCCCACAATTTGAAAAGTACTA
>JZKD02S1657575.1:168803-183152 GCA_000966675.3 Picea glauca
CATAACATGTTGCTAGAATATGCAAACATACATCATTTATGGACCTGCCATTATACCATATTAAGATGTTAAATTTTTATATTAAAAAACCGATCTTTTCAATGACATTTAAACGTTAAAGTCAATATTATTATTATTTATTTAGTTTCCGTTATACCATTTTAAGAGTAATTTTTTTAAATGAAAAAATAATCTCTTCAATTTACATCGCTGAAATGACATTGTAATGATATTTAAATGTGGAAATAAATTGTTTTTTTAATTTTTTTAGTTTTGGGTGGTGTAGTTTAAATCTTTTAGGAAATGATTTTTTTCTTCATATGCTAGATTCTTAAATTTGAATGATTATTTCTATATAATCTGAGTCTCTATTGGTTTTTTAAAATAATAAATCCATTTCTACATTCAGAAATGGATTTTAAATAATAAAAAATAATAATTTCATGCAGATTTTTGCCACCAAATTTCAGTCAAAAAATCATTTTATAAAACACTTAAACAACACCGTTCTAACATGCTAAATATTGTTGAAATGGCATTTAAATATAAAAAATAATGTTGTTTTTAAACTTAATGTACTTGTCGTGAGTTCTCAGCATGCTAAGTGCAATCGTATTGTTGAAATGACATTTAAACGGAGAAAATAATGTTGTTTTCAAGTGAAATTGTAGAATGCGTAATGATTCTTCATTAAATATTTCTTAAAAGGATAGAGATTAATGAAGGATATCTTAATATATCTTGTTGAATAGGGTATTATTTTATAATAGTTAGTTATGATATTTTAATTTAAAGATTTAGTATTTTGATATAAATTTGTTTTAAATTAGAATTTTTTTTGTTGTTTAAATTGTATTTTTGAATATATAAATAAATTTAGTATTTCTAAAATATTATACAAAACTCAAATTATACAAACTTAACCACTTAAATTTACATATTGATCAATTTTTTACCATCATTTTATTTCCAGATTTCAAAAAAATTACTTAATAATGTAACTGGATAATGTCACCAAAATTAGCGAATACAACTTCTTCTTCAAGTTGTTCCTTCCTTTGCCTCCAAGAATTTATGGAAAGTGTACGCTCATTTTGATAATCTGCGAAGGAAATGGCCTAACGATAAAAATTTCAACTTTTTCCTGAAGACCATATTCTAACAAGTTGCTAAGACCACCTGCCCCATTTCGTGCGAGCAATGTACGGAGTCAGACGTGCGTGATAGGCTTTATTTTAATGATAATGGCGGTCTCCTCAAACATCGCCGCGTAACATCGTAAAAAACATATACAAATGATATTTGTTTCGGTGTAAAAACTACCACCATGTTCACGAGAATCGTCAACGCTCCCCCAAAAAAAAAATTGAAAAAAAGTTAATTATCTGATTAGACGAATCTGATATCAAGACAATGGAATAATGTTTTCTTATGGTGTAGTAAAACACGTGGCACCATGAAAAGTTTCACAATTTAAGATGTATCACAAAAACCTGAACGCGAAGAAGATTGTGAAATCTGGCCTTAATACCGAGGAAACGAAATGAAAGCGAATCGATTGACATTATTCACGGTGAATTTTTACATGTATCTGGATTTATTTTGTCAAGCACGAATCGAATATAGTACAGATTGTGCACGGTAACAATGAAATAATGATAGTTAGAACTATGGAAGGATTGAAATAATGAATGTTTTGTGGAAATGGGGAAATCCAATAGGTTTTCGGTGGCAGCAATCTATAAAATCACAGGCCCAGAGAAACAGATGCTATTCAAAGCCGCTGGTCGATGGGTAAGCTTCCTTCGATTGCTTGAAACGACGATGCAGCTTATCATAAAATATCTGCTCACTCTGCAACGATCTACAGGATTATATATTGGCCATTCCGTGGAACCAAATTGCCAGCTTTCTGCAGGCGGCGAGATT
The DNA here is from genome assembly GCA_000966675.3 of Picea glauca. Classification (NCBI taxonomy): domain Eukaryota; kingdom Viridiplantae; phylum Streptophyta; class Pinopsida; order Pinales; family Pinaceae; genus Picea; species Picea glauca. Next base: position 170,733 of record JZKD02S1657575.1, read on the forward strand.
ACAGATTTGTGATCCAACTCGCCCCATCAATGAAACTTCTGCTCACGAAAGGTGCGGCCTCCTGATCACTCAGGTCACGCGACCATGAAACTCTTCCTTTATCGCTTGCACCAGGTCCAGAACATTTGTACAGGCCATAAAACACAGTCCTGCACATAGATAATCAAGAGAAATAATATTATTAGAAAGGGATTCTCATAGTGCATGCATAGACGTGCATTCGATTTGCTGAGATGTGATCGCTTACGATTCTCTGGTGGGATCGCTCCAATTATCCCATCCTTGCGGGAAGATAATGCCAGCAATGTATGTGTAAGCAAACACTACTCTGGAATAACGTCCCCATGCCCTGCCGAGGTACATTAATCCACCCCCTGTAATCTTGCAATTTAGGAAGACGTAGCCGGTCTCTTCTCCCGAAGACCCTCTCCTCTGAGCTGTAATTGCGCCATTTAGCATAGGGATGGTATGGAGATGACATTTCTGCAAATAAACAACCCCGACATTTTTTCACTAGCTCTTAAACAGTAAAACAATATTAAAAATTCTGTTCACGATTTGAATTTTGGTTACCTCGTATACAGATTGTCCATCACCGCATATGAAATCTGCGGCACCTTCAATGTAACAGTTACTAAAGTAATGCCTCCCGCTTTCATCCAACACAGTATCTTGATAGCCCAGAAATCTGCATCCGTAAAAAGCAGAACGATCTCCCGTAATCATCAGCGCCACAGCTTGATCGCCCGAACCATATGAATTCTGCGCGACAACTCTATACTTATCTCAACATTCACTACAACTATATTATGGTTTCATCTGAATTAACAAACAAATCCCTGGATTGTTATGTATCTGGCAATGAAATCTGAAGCCGACACCGTCACCGTTGCGCTGTAAAATGTCCCGCCGGTCGATTGCGCATTATCATTCCAGCTGATGATGGTGGTGTTGGCGCTAGAGCCACTCAGAATTATGAATGGCTTCACTGCAGGAATCCCCACCTTCTCCCTGCTCACATTGAGGCACAAACACTTCAATTTCTCATTGCGAAAGCCTCGTTTCTGGCCATAATTTGATCTATAGAAGCTAAATTCAGAAGACGTTCGATAATAAAAAAATATCACATTTCATCCTGAATCTATGAAATCCATTATTGTTAAACATTTTGAAGTTCTTATCCAAAATCATGTAGGTCTCCCTAGCCAGACATCAAATCAGCTACTTTAATTTCTAGATTTTGAATTCAACGCGGATGACTTCTGTGAAGATGCTTCACAGAAGTCAAAGCCCTGCATCAAATACCTATCAATTCATAAATTTATAGTGTTGGAGTCTTATTTTCTTATAAAACTCAAAGTGCTTCTGTCAATTTCTCACCTGTAAGTGCCAGGTTTAACACGAATTAAGATCCAATTCGTGTTATTCGCTGGAACTGCATTGATGGCAGCCTGGACCGTTGTGAAATCCCCGTTGCCCTTCACCTGGGATACTACTATAACTCTGGCTACGCTGATCAGTTTTCGAGACGATCTGCTATGCAATTCCCTGAGATCCTTCTCTCCATGACCGTCACGCACAATATGGCGTTCAGTTATCCGACCGATAGAATACGCAGGTTGTACAAAAAACACATGGAACGCTGCAAGGAACAAACTGATAACTACTAATCTGTTACAGTTGGCCATGGATATAACAACCGCGCGAGATCCAGGCGAGATTTGGAAGAAAAAGATAATATTCCACCAAACACGTAACGAGATAGAAGCGGAACACTTGCATTCTAGACCTGTTAATCAATGGTATATATATCAACAGAAGGCTAAGTAGAATCAGGCGAAAATCTGCTGAAAGTCCTTGAAATTGCAGACCTCCTTAAGGAATCGATAGCCGCCGGGCACATGGGAGGAATCTATGGACAGATGATCACAGTGCAAGCCAGAGATTGCTTTCTTACAAAGTGTTTGACATGTGGGGATGAAAACATATGTAAGCTTACTAGCTCTCATTTAAAAAATGCTCAATCGCGGAATAGCGTGGTCGACAATCTTCTGGTTCCGCGTGGAATACAATGTGAGAGGCTTCATTCATTTGAACTCTCCAATTTTTTTTTTCAGCAGCCTTTCATTTTGCATCTAAATTGCGCATGAATTTGCGGTAATCGCTTTCTTAGAAATTTGTTAAAGGTAGGTGAGCAGACTTTGTGATAGCAATCCTTAACTACCTCTCCTCCCAACGTGACTTAGCGTTAAAAACAAGTAACACGTATTTGCATTCAAACGTACACTCTCCTTTTATCTCTCCAATATCACGGATCGTGTTTTTCTATTAGCATGTCCACTCAAGACCCAATTACGGCATCAATTTATGAAGAATATGTCTCGTTTAGAATTAGTACACTTCAAAGTACACGGATACAGATTAGCGTACAATTGTCACACTTTTTAAGTGAAAGGATTTTGAAAGTGTTATTAGCGTACCAATTGTCACACTATCAAAATTAGCGTACAATTGTACAATTGTCACACTATCGAGACCACCGAAGCACTAGAGAATAAACTCTCAAACCATCTCTTTGTTTTGTTAATCGACCATCAGGCCCTAGGGTACAAATAATGCACCCTTTAGAACTTTACTAAAATCTGATTTAACCGACCATTGGGCACCGAGAATACTTGTCCAACTAATCTTCTGATTGAAAGTATGTCAATCGGCCACCGACACAGCAGAATATCAAGCCACTAGGAAATTTAAGACTGGTCTTTTTGATGGATTTAAAGCTAGTCCAATTACCAGTCGTCTTCGGTCATTGATCTCTTATGATGATCAACGATCCAATCTTCTCCTTTTGAATGCATACTAGTGGACACTTTGTCACGTCACGAGATCCATGATTCCCCACCACCTTCAGATCACACAGTGAGGTTCATAGGAACTTCATTCATAGTTCTTGATCTCACTTCTCATTAGAGATGATACCTATTCTCCTTATTCTTTACCCATGAGAGATGATACCTATTCTCCTTATTCTTTACCCACGAAAACTCAACCTAATCTTATAACCCACATATCATTTCAACCAAGGATCAAATCTCTCACATAGCCGACTCCTTTATCTTAATTAATCATAGATGAAGAAGAAGTAAATTTCGCACACCCAACATCCAAAATACTTTAGAATGAAATCGATTCACAATAAGGCATAATCATTACTCAGGAATCAATTTAGGATTATAGCCACATAATGCAAAGAGACATTCACACACAACTCGGATGCATAAATACAACATTCTATTAAAAACCTTTGTACATGAATTCTATAAAACTCATAAATACCTCTCTATCTTTCTCCTAGCTCAATTTCACAATTTGGGTGCTTCTCTAGCCTCGACCACCTCTTTTCTCATGCTTACATATTTACCTATGGAAGATAAACTTTTATATTACCTCAATCTCTAATGAATCTCCATGAAATCTATAACTAATTACTCAAAATAAAAACCTTTAGTTACTTAGTTGTATCGACTAACCACTCATTGACTAAATCAACCTTCTAGACACTTGCTTATATGTACACAAGGATCTCATCCTATTAAAAATATTTCTCCTTTTAGAGGCTCGAATTACAAGATTGTTTGACTAGGGATAGATGCTCCTGCATCAGACTCCCATGGTACAAAAAGTTTCATGACCGCCTAGTCATGGTAGTATATTTTCTGAAGTCTAGCTCGGTCTCATATCTTATGTTTTTGATGTCTAATTCCTTGTTTGTATTGTTTCTTCACCATTGTTTTTAATCTTCTAAGATCCCATATCTTGTTTTGTTGTTTTCCACTTGTTTTTCCGTGTTGTTGTTGCATTTATTCATGCATGTTGTCGGCCTAATGCTCCAATAGATTGTATATCCAATTGAAAAATTTTCTTGAATATTTACACAATGCTTCCACTTCAAAATCCATCTCTTCCCTCTATCGGTTCATATTGTTTTCTTCATTACATATGCAGTTTGTTGCTTCTTCTTGTGCATTAATTCTTTCTTGAATATTTTATTTATATTTTGTAGCCTGATTAGAATTAGTACTTTCATTCTCTTCATTGCCTTTCAAGAAAATTATTTTCTCTACACCTTCTCTTTGTACATGAAACAAAATTTTGTTTTTATGAGATAATTTTTCATGTTCTTCCCTTATCTCATATTCTTCGGTACTATTCATTTTTGGACACTTCTTAGGACCTATTTGAACTATGTTTATAGTCTCTATATAGTCTTCCTCAACCTTGGGATTGATCATCATTTCTTCTAGAAGTTTTAACTCTTCATCATAATATGTTGGCATTGCATATTCAAGTATTATTCTTCAATTGCTTTGTCTTTCTTATGGCTATCTTCATAAACCAATTATCTCTTATTCGTTGTGAGGGAAATATTCTACGTTTATTTTTCTTCAGCACATGCACTCTTTGAATATGCATGACCTCTCTCTTCACTGTTTTTAAGAGACAATGTTGTCTCTTTCTCTGTTATGACAGATTTATAATTATGTCCTTCTTTTATCTCTTCATGAGGAAATTCTTTATCTTCTTCTTCCTTTATGACAACTTCTAGTGGTTGCCTAACTTCATAACCTGCAATCACACACAATTCATTAGTTTTAGAGAAACTATACTCCTTTCTCTATATTGATATGCTTGGCATCTCTTGCTTGTGTTGATCCAAACTCCTATGACTCTTAGAAGGTCTCACATCAACATATTCAACCTCTCCAAGGATTGGTCCTTGCTCTAGTTCACAAATGTTAATTTCTTATTTTTATTCCAAGGACTTTTATCCATACTGAGTTCTACTAAGTCTCTCTTTTGTCCTCAAACAAACATACATCTTGTGCTTCAATTTTCTAACAAATAATTTCACAATATGCCACTTGACCCTTCTCCTTAGGTTTCATCCATAACTCTAGTCTTCTGCATTTTCCTGTAGAAACTCTTTCAACACACTCAATCTTTCATTTAATCCAGTCATCTCTATGTCAAACTCTTTGAGATATTCTTTCTTCCCTCTATGGAATTATCCTCCTTATGAACCCCCAATCTGTCTATCTCTAGTCATCTCCATCTCTCTGAGCTTCACAATGCTCAACAATGAGCTACAAATAGCCTCTACAGTAATAGGTATTTTGCATCCTACTACAAAATACCTCACCAAGTTTCTCTTTTGAACCTGTCCTTTTTGTATCTTTGGTTCCCTCTACTAGAACATCTAATATTTTTATATTCCTCTAAAATTTTGCATTTCTACTCACAATATCCTAAGAGCTTCACCTACTCTTCTCCAACTTCACTAGTTGTAAGGGCTTCTACCACCAATCTCTTCTTTGCTACTACCTACACACATATTCTATATCTAGAATTTAACTAAAATATCAAATGCATTTTTACATGCCAACTCTCATAAGATATGAACCTTTGTTTTCTTATCTTCATATCTAATGTTATTTCCAGATCTTAAAACTTCTTTGCGGTCCATGTAGGACTCTTGCTGCTAACTGCCTAAAACACACAATGTTTTTACTAAATATGACTGCAAATTGTAAGACCCATTTACTTGCAATATCTGCTCCAAGATCTTTTCCTCCGTAATATTTTATGTTCTCTTGTATCAACTTCACTTAAACATGTAGGGATTTCCTGCTCTGATACGAAAATTGATGGCACAATTGGGTCATCTTTAAATCCCTTCTCATCCCTTTCGTAAACGTATTTAATTTTCATCGTTTAACACTACCATTAATTGGATGCCAAGACCATTAAACCACCATACCATCATCCCTTTCGTAAACGTATTTACTTAAATGGATTTAATTTTCATCGTTTAACGCTACCATTAATCGGCTATCGGGACCATTAAACCACCATACCATCATCCCTTTCATAAACGTATTTACTTAAATGGATTCAATTTTCATCATTTAACGCTACCATTAATTGGCTATCGGGACCATTAAACCACTATACCACCAGAGAATAAAGTCTTGAACCTACTCTTTACTTTGTTAACCGACCATCGGACCTCGAGGTACAAATAATGTGTCATTTAGAAATTTATGACGATATACTTTAACCAGCCACTAGGCATCGAGAATACTCATCTAACTGATTTTCCGGTTGAAAGTATGTCAACCGGCCACTGACCCACAGGAGTATCAAGCCACCAGTGAATTTAAGACTCGTATTTTTTAGGGATTTAAGGTATATCCATTTACCAATAGGTTTTGTTCGTTGATTTCCTACGATGATCAACGATCATATCTTCTCCTTTTGAATGCATACTCATGGGCACTATGCCTTGTTACAAGATCCATGATTCCCCATCGACTTTAGAGTGGGACAAAGTTCATAGGAACTTTGTTCCCGGTTCTTGATCTTGCTTCTCATTATATCTAAGACCAATTCTCATTAGTTTTTACTCATAGAAACTCAACCTTGTCCTACCCACGTATGATTTCAACCAAGGATCAACTCTCTCACATACCTAACTCCTTTAACTTAATTACTCATAGATGAAGAGGAAGTAAATTTCACACACCCAACATCCAAAATACTATAGCATCAAATCCATTCACTCTCAAGCATAATTGTTACGTAGGAATCAATTTAAGATTATAGTCACCTTAGTGTAAAGAGACATTCACACACACCTTGGATGAATATATACAACATTTCTATTAAAAACATATGTACATGAATTCTATAAAACTTAGAAATACCTTTCTATCTTTCTCGTGACCCGATTTCATAATTTGGGCGCTTCTCTGGCCTTGGCCACCTCTTTCCACATGCAAGTAGGATTACATATTTGCATATGGAAGATAAAATTTTGGATTTCCTCGATCCCTAATGAATCTCCATGAAATATATAACTCATTACTCAGAATATAAACCTTTAGTTACTTAGTTGTATCGACTAAACACTCGTTATCTAAATTGACCTTCTACACACTTGCTTATATGTGCGTGAGGATCTCATCCTCTTACAAAGATTTCTCCTTCTAGAGGCTTGAATTACAATATGGTTTGACTAGGGAGAGATGATCATGCCTCACATGTACAATAGGATGGCATCAATTTTGTAAAACACCCCTTATTGGTGCTCAATTTTGGGTAAAATATCCAATAAGACCTTCATTTCAAGAAAGAACTTTCACTCCCAGGTATCATGGAAAGCTTCAGAACGTTGCAAACAACTTGAGAAACTTCGATGAAGAAAATTGTATGAAAAAAGATTGTGATCAGCCAAGAGGTGCAAAGCAAAGACTAAGAAGGACGACTCCTCTAAGAATACAAACGGTGCCCAGGTATCAAAGTATTTTTCAAGGTTATTGATACACTTGCAACAATTATGGTCACAAGGAAATTCATTACAGAGCTCATGATATAAATACTCAAGTAACAAATAGAGGTATGGGTTCTTTTAAAATTCAATGTTACAACTGTCTTAAGTATGTGAACATTGCAAGATATTGTAGACAAGTTTGGAGAAGGAAGAAGTAGCCTCAAATCAAGATGATTGAAAAAGAAAAGGAACTAGCTTCTAATGCTCATATGAATGGAAGTCAGGAGTATCCATGTGATGAAACATAACAAAATACTAATAGTTCATTCCAAGAAGTCCCAAGTATTGAAGAGGACTATACACATAAATTTTACCAAGTCATTGGAAGGAGGATGCCCAAATAAGTTTCTAACGAAGAATATGAAAGAGTCTCGATTGCACCAACTATAGAATAATTATCTATTACTCAAATCAATGATGATGAATTTAATGTTTATAATGACCTACTAGAAAGCATAGATGATGAGATGAGAACCATGCTTGAAATAATTAAGGAATGCGATCTCAGCCTAAGGGAGCACTGATTTCAAGGAAAGATTGAGGAAAGTGAAACATAGTTTATTCCTGTTAAGATAGAGGGTTGATTTGATGTTATATTCAGACACATTTTAAGATTGAGGCTACACTCTTGGACATTGTAATGGTAGAGGTTCCCACAATGATTTGGGACAACCTTGAAGAGCATTGAACCTAGTATTGATACGCTTATTAGGTTGAGAAGAGATGTGAGAGCTATAGATGGTAGTGACCTACCTTGCAACAAGCATACCCTGTGTTGGAACAACAATGGTTAGTGAAAATACATGAAAGCTAAGGAAGAATTACTTGAGGATGATGTTAAAGGAACTAGAAGATGATGCTATGGTTTTTATTATTTTGGACAGTCATGAAAATATATAAGCATAATGATGCAATGATGAACTTGATGATACTTGAAAACAAGTTGTTGAAGGATCGTGGAGAATCCCTTGAAGTGAACTTAAAATTCACGAACATATTCCTTTTTGAAAACATATTTTGGAATAGTATGAATTGAATTATTGAAGTTCGTAAGTTGATCCAAGTACTGCATATGACTGTGTATTTGGCATTGAAAATAAGTTGTTATGTTTGAGGCGCAGTTATGATCCACAACAAAAGTATTTGATTGATGAGTATCCCGCTCATTTGTTAAGGAATTTCTAAGGAATTACTTGAAGCATGTTAAAGATTGCTTGTGATCAAATGGACAAGAGTGGAGATGCAAAAGATTGAGAGAAGAATTAGTTTGGTTGAGATGATTGTCATCTATGCCTATTTGTTGCCATTAAAAAGGAAAATTATGTTGATAAATGGAACTAATATAATCGTGACAGGGGGAGTAGCCCCAAGGATACGTATAGTGGATTGGATCATGTGAAGTACTTATTGAGTAAAACGAGAAGTGACTGAAGGCAGAGAAAACTGAGGATAGACTTAAGTTGACCAAGGATGATTTTAAGGATGGGAATTTATTTTAAAATGTAGAAACCTTGGCGAATCTTACTAGTCCTTCTTATGCCAACTATAAAATGTTTGGCAATATTTTTGTAAAAATATTCAAAATTCCAAGGATTTTATATAGTTTGTATAATTTTGGCGATTTTTAAGGTTAAATAATTTTATCCTATAGAATTTGGGCGAATAATTTTTAGAATAGAGAATCATTTTTTGGGAAAAACCTTAGAAAATTAGCCCATGAGCAAAATTTAGCCCCTAAAATCATCCCTAAAGTTGACAGTGGACAGTTTGGAAGAAGAAGACATAGAAATGTTTAGAAGATGATGATATTTTTTAAAATCATCCCTTGAAGTCAGAAGGAGGGAAAAATAAGTCAGACAGAGAATGACAGTAGCTTCATCAAGTATAGGGATTCTTTAAGAAAAACCTATAAGTTAAAGAAGGTTGAGCACTAAGAATAAGCTCAATAAGAATAGATTCATGATTACTACTTGCATATTGTGGTGTTGTATATGATCATATATTTGACATTGAAAAATACTTAATGAGAACAAGGCCTGATTATGGTTCATGACAAGAATGATTGTCTGTTGAATATATTTGTAGCATCTTCGGTTTTAGTTGAGCTTGTGAAAGATCTCTCATGATTAGTTGGACTATGATAAGTTCCATAGTTCAGTCCCACATTATCTTAGGGGGAGAAGGCCAACATAGATAGCTCATGAAGAAATCAACAACACTCTTGACAGGCGAATCAATAGATATGTCCTTGACATCTTTTTTCAAAAGAGAGAATGACCAAGATCAAGCTCAGGGGGAGTAGTATCATGAAAACCACTTGCAACAATAATGAATATAGAAAGGAAGCTCATGAAGTCTTGATGAATAAAAATTTCTAGAACATAGGTAAAGATCCTCGATGCTTTGTAGAAATATTTTGGCAGATCCAAGCATCTTGAGGCATGTGATAGGGGGAGCAATCAAGGAAAATAAGATCTCTTCAAACAAAAAAAAGGTGAGGACTTATTGAAAATGAAGTACAACAAAGACTCCTTAGAATCATTTTCCATTGATGTCAAAGGGGGAGAAAAAAATCCTAGTAAAACAAGAAAAAAATCCTAGTAAAACAAGACTGTCATAATTTTTTCAAATCTAATGATGAAGAAGAACTAGTCCAAAGGGGAGGTTAGCAATGCAATGATGACAAGCCTAATTTTGTTTTACTTAGGTGTTGCCATCAATTCCAAAGGGGGATATTATTGAGGATGTGTTTTCCTTGATGTCAATTAGGGTCACCATTGAAGTCCATGAATCCCCAATGATGGCCTAAGTTGTCTTACCAATTGGCAATCCTTGAGGAAACCCTTGGAAATATCATAGAGATCTTTAGGAAGTATTGTTGATTGAGACCTTTTTGTACTAGGCCTTGGAGCCATGAATATTAGATGAATATGGAATGTAATTCCTTGCATAAAAATGGATCATCTTGGAGCACTTTAGAATAGCAGTGAAGAATCAACCCTTGAAGAATAGGATCAATCATTAAAGAATGAAGTCTTGTAGTCAATATCGGCCAAAGAGTTGAGGTCTTTAGTCCTCAAAGAAACCTACTAAAGGCCGTGAAAAGATCCTTCAAAACCCTTAAATGAGATTACAAGTTGACTCTTATATAAAAAGTTTATTTTAAAAAGGGGGAAGTTTGTTAGGTCGACCCTAGAATAAATTATTTTTACTTTTTATTTATATGTGAGGTTAGCCCTAATTTAAGGGTGAGATTTACTATAAATATAGGATGATTCACCTCATTTAGATATGACCTTGAGAAAAAGATTTGGACCAGATCTAAGGTAGCGAAGATCTAAGGAAAATGAAGATCTACAAGGGAGAAAATTTTAGAGCAGTAAGGTAGAAACAAGGCAATTTTTCTAAGGTAGTAAGGCGTGGGTATGAGGATATTATAAGGAAGACTCATGTGTACAAGGTAATATTTTATGATCTATATTGACATTTGTTGTAAGACTGTAAGAACAATTTTTTCTGAAGGTATAAGGATACTTGTTTTGAGGCTACAAGGTTTGTTTTGAGGAAAATCTTAGGCTTGTCCCGAGGCTAAATCTGAGGTGAATTTGAAGCAGTTATATGGTGAATCTTTGGCTGAGTAAAGGAAAACATGAGGTAGTCTTCAAGGCATATTAAAGGAATTTCTATGGTTGTTTATAGGCCCTTTTTGGTGTAGGACTGAGGAAAATGTTTTAGGAAATTGTGAGGTTGTAAGACCAAGTTTAGGCTTATTTTGAGGCCTTGTTGTGAGGCATTGCATAGATAGTTAAGGCCAAGTTTAGGCTTGATTTAATATATGTTCTAGGTGAAATTTTCAGAGAAACCTCCAAGAAAACTTCATCCTTGCTATATGATCACTTCTAGTTGAGTTCCATATTATAGTTTGGTGTCTTGTTATGTAGTACATTACATGTATATCTATGCAGAAGTTAAAGTCAATTAGCAACACAAGTTTGGAAGGTCTTTTAGGGATTTACATATTTTTGTTTTACCACAAGTAATGAAGACTATTCATATTTCAAAGGAAAGAACACAATGAAGATAATGATCAGGTGAAGGTAAAGAAGGTAGTATATGAAGAGTATTGATCAAGGGTGATAGAGTCTAATTGTTGCAACTGATAAGGAAAGGGTTTCACCTTGCTAAGTGTGATTGGTTCAAGGGTGTATCTTTTATATTATGTAATAACTCTATTGTGAATTTTTGAAACAAGGTACGGTGGTGCTCGAGAATATTGGTGTCTTTTGTTTGTAGGTTGGTTCTTCTGGAGTGTGAGTTGGTGCTCATAAATCCATGGGGTTGGTGCCTTCTTCTAGTTGGTGCTAGAGAAGATAGGGAGTTGCATCTTCCTTTGAGATGATGCTCATAAAGATAGGGGGTTGGTGCCTCTTTCCAGTTGGTGCTAGTAAATCAGGGAGTTGGAGCTTCCTTCATGTTGGTTCTTATAAATTAGGGGTTTGTGTTGGTTGTGGAGCCTGATTATCTTCCTGATGCAGAGGTCCTTTGCTTTAAGCCGTGTCTATACCCCATGAAGTATTTACACCCCAGAAGTATGTACACTGTTCCACGCGGGGGAGTGCAGAGGGGGGGTACCCCCTCTGCGGGGTCCATCCCCCCGGCTGGGGGGTCTGGGGGAAAGCGGGCCCCCAGCGGGGGTTCAGGGGCAGCGTCCCCCGATGGGGGTTCGAGGGAAAAAGCACCAAAGAAAAAATTGCCTTATAAAAGTATATTGTAATTTCATTATAAATCTGGACCGTTCATTATAAGGTCGCATATCTAACGGTAGAGATTATGTTAGGGTTTTTTTGCCCTAGAAGGCAACCCTATTTTATGAGGGAAATGTATTGCGACTATGTACGAGGGTGAATATTGTATCCTAAGAGAGGAGACTGTGAGAGAAAGAAGAGGAAGTTACAACGGGTTTTGCTGTAGGTTGTATCCCTTCATTTGCTGGATAATAATAAAGGAAGGACCTGGCAATTTCTCTGGTG
>JZKD02S1657575.1:183528-194951 GCA_000966675.3 Picea glauca
TCATCCCTAAAGTTGACAGTGGACAGTTTGGAAGAAGAAGACATAGAAATGTTTAGAAGATGATGATATTTTTTAAAATCATCCCTTGAAGTCAGAAGGAGGGAAAAATAAGTCAAACAGAGAATGAGAGTAGCTTCATCAAGTATAGGGATTCTTTAAGCATAACATATAAGTTAAAGAAGGTTGAGGACTAAGAATAAGCTTAGTAAAAATAGATTCATGATGACTACTTGCATATCGTGGTGTTGTATATGATCATATATTTGACATTGAAAAATAGTTAATGAGAACAAGGCCTGATTGTGGTTCATGACGAGAATGATTGTCTATTGAATGTATTTGTAGCATCTTCGGTTTTAGTTGTGCTTGTGAAAGATCTCTCATGATTAGTTGGACTATGATAAGTTCCATAGTTCATTCCCACATTATCTTATGGGGAGAAGGCCAACATAGATAGCTCATGAAGCAATCAACAACACTCCTGACAGGTGGATCAATAGATATGTCCTTGACATCTTTTGTCAAAAGAGAGAATGACCAAGATCAAGCTCAGGGGGAGTAGTATCATGAAAACCACTTGCAACAATAATGAATATAGAAAGGAAGCTCATGAATTCTTGATGAATAAAAATTTCTAGAACATAGGTAAAGATCCTCGATGCTTTGTAGCAATGTTTTGGTAGATCCAAGCATCCTGAGGCATGTGATAGGGGGAGTAGTCAAGGAAAAGAAGATCTCTTCAAACAACAAAAAGGTGAGGACTTATTGAAAATGAAGTACAACAAAGACTCCTTAGAATCATTTTCCATTGATGTCAAAGGGGGAGAACAAAATCCTACTAAAACAAGACTGTCAGAATTTTTTCAAATCTGATGATGAAGAAGAACTAGTCCAAAGGGGAGGTTAGCAATGCAATGATGACAAGCCTAATTTTGTTTTACTTAGGTGTTGTCATCAATTCCAAAGGGGGATATTATTGAGCATGTGTTTTCCTTGATGTCAATTAGGATCATCATTGAAGTCCATAAATTCCCAATGATGGCCTAAGTTGTCTTACCAATTGGCAATCCTTGAGGAAACCCTTGGAAATATCATAGAGAGCTTTAGGAAGTATTTTGGATTGAGAACTTTTTGTACTATCCCTTGGAGCCGTGAATATTGGATGAATATGGAATGGAATTCCTTGCATAAAAATGGATCAACTTGGAGCACTTTAGAATAGCAGTGAAGAATCAACCCTTGAAGAATAGGATCAATCCTTAAAGAATGAAGTCTTGTAGTCAATATGGCCCAAAGAGTTGAGGTCTTTAGTCCTCAAAGAAACCTATTGAAGGCTGTGAAAAGATCCTTCAAAACCCTTAAATGAGATTACAAGTTGACTCTTATATAAAAGTTTATTTTAAAAAGGGGGAAGTTTGTTAGGTCGACCCTAGAATAAATTATTTTTACTTTTTATTTATATGTGAGGTTAACCCTACTTTAAGGGTGAGATTTACTATAAATATAGGATGATTCACCTCATATATATATGACCTTGAGAAAAAGATTTGGACCAGATCTAAGGTAGCAAAGATCTAAGGAAAATGAAGATCTACAATGGAGAAAAATTCAGAGAAATAAGGTAGAAACAAGGCAATTTTTATGAGGTAGTAAGGCGTGGGTATGAGGATCTTTTATGGAAGACTCATGTGTACAAGGTAATATTTTATGATCTATATTGACATTTTTTGTAAGACTGTAAGGACAAATTTTTCTGAAGGTATAAGGATACTTGTTTTGAGGCTACAAGGTTTGTTCTGAGGAAAATCTTCAACTTGTCTCGAGGCTAAATTTGAGGTGAATTTGAAGCATTTATATGGTGAATCTTTGGTTGAGTAAAGGAAACTATGAGGTAGTCTTCAAGGCATATTAAAGGAATGTCTATGGTTGTTTATAGGCCTTTTTTGGTGTAGGACTGAGGAAAATGTTTTAGGAAACCGTGAGGTTGTAAGACCAATTTTAGGCTTATTTTGAGGCCTTGTTGTGAGGCATTGCAGAGATAGTTAAGGCCAAGTTTAGGCTTGATTTCATATGTGTTCTAGGTGCAATTTTCAGAGAAACCTCCAAGAAAAATTCATCCTTGCTATATGATCACTTCTAGTTGAGTTCCAAATCATAGTTTGGTGTCTTGTTCTGTAGTACATTACATGTATATCTATGTAGAAGTTAAAGTTAGTTAGCAACACAAGTTTGGAAGGTTTTTTAGGGATTTACATATTTTTGTTTTACCACAAGTAATGAAGATTATTCATATTTCAAAGGAAAGAACACAATGAAGATAATGACCAGGTGAAGGTAAAGAAGGTAGTATATGAAGAGTATTGATCAAGGGTGATAGAGTCTAATTGTTGCAACTGACAAGGAAAGGGTTTCACCTTGCTAAGTGTGATTGGTTCAAGGGTGTATCTTTTATATTATGTAATAACTCTTTTATGAATTTGTGAAACAAGGTACGGTGGTGCTCAGGAATATTGGTGTCTTTAGTTTGCAGGTTGGTTCTTCTGGAGTGTGAGTTGGTGCTCATAAATCCATGGGGTTGGTGCCTTCTTCTAGTTGGTTCTAGAGAAGATAGGGAGTTGCATCTTCCTTTGAGATGATGCTCATAAAGATAGGGGGTTGGTGCCTCCTTCCAGTTGGTGCTAGTAAATCAGGGAGTTGGAGCTTCCTTCAGGTTGGTTCCTATAAATTAGGGGTTTGGTGCCTCCTTCCAGTTGGTGCCGGTAAATCTTGGAACTTGGTGCTTCTCGTGGATGTAATATTCAAGATATATATATATATTAAAAGTATTATGTGGCTTTCTCTCGTTTGGGTTTCCACGTAAAAATCTCTTATGTATTGTGTTTGATGTTATGCATTGTTGAATAACATTGTTGATAAGTTAATTTTTACATTTTGTGATTAAAAATGGTAAAAAGTGTTCAATACCGATTCACCACCCCCTCCCCCCCTCTTGGTGTTCGTGAATATTCCAACACTTTCATGATAACAAAACAAGTAAAAAAAATACTTCTATATCTACTCGTATTTGTTCATGTTTCATAAATTCACTTACTATTTTTGTTTTTTAGATAAGTCAAAACAACACTTGTTTATCTCCTTATATTTATTCATATAATTACTTGATATATTCATTTACTATTTTTGTTTTCTATTTTCTTTTGATAGATCCATGCAAATCATACCACAATGTTTCCAAATTTAGTGCCAAAACTCCCAATTTACTTGTGGATCATATGAAAAGTAATATTGGTAAGTGCCATAACTATGAAAATGTTCAAAGAGGTGAGCACTTTAGAAACAAAATCTTATTATCCTACCGTTTATACCAACATGGTGATGATGATGAATCCTATTTACTTGAATCTATGATAATAAGTATAAGGGTTTCATGCAACAACATAACACTTCACATAGTTTCATGACACCTAGCCCCACATTTGATGTTTAATCAAATTGCATATTAAATACATTCATTTACTTTGTATGATTTAAAATATCCTTAACAAAAACTATAAATCCATTACTTTTCTTTAGTGTAAAACAAAAACCACTCAAATGTGAATTGGAAAGAACCATGTCTATACCTAGACTTACTTGGACAAATGAGAAAATCTTGATATTTATTGATGTCTTAAAGTGTTAAAACAAGTGTAAAATTTTGGGAAAACATCATGGCCAAGAGAGATCTGAAATAAATTAGCACATGTCCTTAAACCAATTTTTTGAAGGTTTTGTCTAAAGCCATAGAACCTACTTCTTCCCCCTTCTAGATATTAAGGTGCTTGCCTTTAAAACCCTAGTTTCTACAATGTGGAAGGATATGAAATCTAAACCCTCACTATTTATGAAGAAACTCGATAAAATTCCTAAAGTCCCTCTTCCCACCTCATCTTATTGTAATATGGCTCTGGATTTGGTAGATCACAACTTGATTGAATATTTTATTGGCATATAGTCATTCCTCATATCTATGATGATTTGAGTTTAGTGAAACTATCAAGTACCGATCGAGGAAAAGGTTACTCATTTACTTATGTGGAAGAGGATTATAACCTTTTTGTTTGAATCCAAAGAAGACATTAATCTCATCATTAGGAATGGACCCTGTTTATTTGGTACTAGAGGAATTTACTTGAATCGATGGACCCAAAATTTCAATGTTAAGCATGATGTCCATTTAGTTGTTCCGGTATGGGTTCTCGTTCAACATTTACTCTTACCTTGTTTGACCGAAAATAGTGTCCATAGTATTGGTGATACCTTGAGTAGATACATCAACAAATATAAATCTAAAGATGCCATGTTTGCATGTGCAAGAATTCTTGTGGGAGTGGATCTTGAAAAGGGTATTCTTAAAGAAATCATCCTTACATTGGATAATTGGAAGAATGTCTAGCCCTTGGACTATGAGAAATTACCCTTAAATGTAATACTTATCATAATATGAGCATTTCATGAAATATTGTAAAAAAAATATTTAGGTCACTCAACCATCCGAGGATAATGAGGAGAAATGGTAGAATGTACAAAAAAGGATGAATGTAAAGTAGTCTACCCATCCTTCTATTCTTAAAATTAGTCCCCTTGATTTAGGCCCATCGACACCCTCTAGATCCAAGCAAGTTAACATGAAATCTCATGTATTTGAATCTAACCCTCCATGCCTCCTATATTAGGCTCAAAAGTTGCTAAAACACACAAAGGGAGGAAGCAAAAGCTCACAATCCAACATGTAATTTTATCTCAAGAAGACCTAATTCTAATTTTTGAAATAATGGCTTCTTCAAACCTTTCTTGATTGGTCCACCCCTAGTTTTCCTTCTTTACTTGAAAATTGAGAAGATCTATTATCCTTTTCTAATGAGAATATTACATTGGATAAATTGGAGTAAATAGATAACATCCTTGAAAAATAATAGTACTCTATGGTATCCTTACCTCTAAAAATTCCCATGAAAAATTAAAGGAAGATGATAAGGAGGAGGATGAAATCTAGGAAAGGTTTCCAATGAAGGCTCATAGGAAGACAACCAAGGAAACAATTGAAGAGACGACTAGTGATAAAAAAATATTAGGTATTCAAACTGTTGAAATGGGCACTTAACACTGACAGGGGAGGGATAAATCAGTGTCACAAAACTGTAGACAATTTTCACTTTTCACAATTTAATTGAACAACACATATTTATTTCATTTTCTCAATCAATATATAAAAGAATAAATATTTTATTTATTTATTTAACTTGATTGAATACATAAGATCAATATTTGAATATTTTCATCTTCAAACAATTATGAGAGACCGGACTCTCTGTTACAAGACCTAGCTTGTAGTTCTCAGATCCAACTGAGAAATGAGGAATCCAACCCTCATAACAAGTCCCATGTTTTTTATCTCAGATCCAACTGAGATGTGAGGAATCCAATACTCATACAAGATGCAACTTGTAAATAGGCACAAATCTGATAGAATGAACCTTCATTCGATTCATTATATATAAATATATATACTTCAACAAATTCAACTACGCTTCTTCTTCTCACCATTCTTCCTTTTTTATATAGTCTTCCAACTGGTGTGAATTTGAAGCCTTGTGTCTTTTGATATTTGAACCATTGTACCTTTTCATTTAAATGATAATATTAAACATTAATTAATATCATTTATCCTTTTTATTCTTTATTCATAATGTTTTAATGATTTAACTCTCTTTTAATCATGACTGTGTATTGGTTCATTTGTCCTCATGAGTTTGTCACATATGGATCAGCTCATTATATCATTCTCACACTTCTATTGTATCCTCAATTCATCAACATATCATATTCGATCTTTCACCTATTCTTTGTATTGTTATGGTGTTAATTCTCTGTCGAATTACAGAGAGGAAATCTGTATGAGGCACTTTCTTCAAACCATTTTCATATGACCATAGACGCATAACCACAAGCTTATTAATTTATGTGTTGCCTCTTATTTCTCCCTTATTCCTCTATCACGAGACAAATTTTTATGGCTTCATAATTCTTCCCCTTTTCTTTTTATCCCCCATATGTCCAGTGTTGGGACCATGTTCTCTGGTACTTCATCCTTCAGGACTTTAGGCCTTTGCAACCTTTCAAATCTCTCGAAGCATATTTCGCCGAAGTGCGTATATGGACTTCACTAGTAGATCGGGCATTCCATATTTAATCTTACGTGAACGAACGATCCTTACTTACCTAGAGGCTTCAATCACAATCAACAATTATGAATTAATAAAGAGTTGAGATGAACAATTCTTATTCACTGTAGAACTTAGACTATTTGTGGCTCCTGGACTCTGGAGTAGCAATTCCTCTGAAGTGATTACCTATCGAATAAGTCATAAAGAAGTGGTGACCTCTTGCTTTCACTTAACACCTCTACTTACGCTATCCTTCCACTATGCTTGATCATCCTTTGAGAATGCTCCCGAAGTAGATCAACAATTAGCATTACTTTGTGATTTACGCTTACTTTATCTTTCCACTATACTTTGATCAACGACTATGACTTAATAAAAGGTTGAGATGGATGGTTAGGATTATTTGTTGATTTGTGTCTCATATCGATGACTAAGAATGCTTCCGAAGTTATCTTAGATCAACGATCAACATTGACTTTAGCCTTTGACGCTTCAGGTGATTTCTCCTTCACAACCCTTCAATATTTCAGAGTTCATTTCACCAAAGTAGATTGTATGGTTGGATTTTACTTGCACAATGAAAATTTCTCGTTCATTTCGGTACTTCAAGACTTCAACTATTTGTTGGTGGTGAAACTCCCGAAGTACAAACTCCTGGAGTGACGTAACTTGCTGACGTGGAACTGACTGAGTGGCTACCTGCACGTGTCACTTAGATTCGTAACTTACGCATACATGAAATGCCAAATTGATCTTGACACTTGCCATTATTTGATTGTGCCACGTGTCCTTTCTGATGTATTCGTCATGTCATGGATCTTTTCATGTGGCACATGTTATCCTCCTATATCTAATGGTTATCATAACTCCCAAAATGTATCTCAGATTGACGGCTGAGAATGAATTCATCCTTCGGTGCTTCGGGTGAATTTACATGTTCTCAACCCTTTTCTTCCGAAGTGGTCAGCACTGAAGTTGACCATTGTTCTGATCGAAAGACCATCATGTATTGTCCAGATCCGATGGTCCTCATTCACTTCGGGACTTCGGGGCTACGACCTTCGAGTGAACTCATTTGTTCTAAATCATTTTTCGCCGAAGTGGTCAGCGCCAAAGTTGACCACTATTCTGATCCAACAACCATCATGTACTGTCCAGATCCAATGGTCCTCGTTCACTTCGATACTTTGGGGATTTGAAATTCTTTTTTGCTTATCCTATCCTTCCACTTTAATCGATCTAACGGTCGGTATATTATCCAAAGTGTTCCTTGGATCAGATGACTCATGTCCACTTCAGGACTTCGGCCTTCAGGTAATCTTACTCATTCTGGGCTTCTTTTCTCTAGAGTATTCAATGACGAAGTTGACTGCTATTGATCTAATGGTTCCCCTTTTCTATTCCATATCAATGGCTAATACTTAACTCTAGATAAATTCTTGATCTAATGGCTAGGAAACCATCCAAATATCTTGCTTCAGATTTGACGGTTGATATTGTAATCCTTCACAACCTCTGACTTCACCTCGATCTAACGATCCTGGATTGTTCTGAAATAAGAATGAACGACTCATCTGTGCCATCTCTTCTGAGCTTCGATTAACATTATTTCCTTTGATCTACTCATTGTTATTTCTCTCTAGCTTTTAATAACAATTTGTGCATTATTTTATGCTCTCATCTTCAGTCGTTAACTCTCCTGAGATATTAATTCCTTGTTCTTCATTACTTACTCTGTACATGGATTCCCTGCATTCTACCTCTCCCGAGCTTTAGAGTCATAGGATCACTGTTGATCCTATCATCATCAACAATGATCACAAATTGTTTTTGCCACAATGTGATCTTTGTCTTCTTTTGATTATTGTACATGTTGGACTCATGTTTCCATCAATGATAACACATAATCAACAATGCCAACAATTTGCCCCTTTGTAATTAAGGGGAAAACACTAAATTCATACACAAACTCCCCCTATGATGATGCTTCTCTCCTCTGAAGTTACTCTCCCCCTTTGAAATAAATGGTAAAGGGTTGTTCCCCTTATGATAAACCTTTGTTAGTGTGCATGTTGTTGACCAAAATATGAACTTGGGTAACTCCCCTTGCAATCATGTTAAGTCTACCATAACTGAATGACTCCCCCTATCAATTTGGTTTCTCTTCCTCTGATTGCTCTCCCCCTTTGTTTCTAAATGGGTAATTCTTCCTGACAAGGTCTCTTCTTCTGTCAATTTACTAACTTCTTGTCTCAGTTCATTGGGATATTTGTGTTCAAATAAGTAGTTTTTTTTGTACCAACTTGTAGTGATCAAGTATTTCAAAGCTTAATCTAATTACTTTCTTATTTGATAACAAAAATACTCCTCCCGAGTGTTCACTGACTTTCCTTTGTCAAATAGAACAAGAGTATGAATCTTACTGATCTTTTTGATCTGCTTCTTATTCTTATTTGATATTTCACAGGAATATCAATTGAGGATTGATACCAATTGATTTAATACCAATTTTGTTATCAATTGATCTTTGTTGAATGATACTCCTTGAACTTCTCTGCTACCTTTATTTTTCCTCTTCTCCCCTTTTTTTACAAAAATGAAAAAAAATATATATTTTCTTGCTCTTTCTGAGGTCATGGTCCTCTTTGTCTATTTTTCTTCTTCTTTTATTCTACAACTAATCCTGCCAATGATTTCTCTTTTGACCACTAATATATAGATAGTCAATATTTTCCATATGTTATTTTTAAAAACTTTTTGCATGATCCTTTGATTTTATAGAAACCAATTTAAACTTTTTTTTTTGTATTTTCTTTCTTTAGCTAACAAATTATGACATCATCATAATTTGATATTGTCCCATATTCTTCTATAGGAACTTCCTTTTCTTGGGCTTGATTTATTTCATATTGAATTTCACATTATTTATTGGGACCTTCACCCATCATGTTATTGTTATTAATTTTTTCATTTTCAGATGTAATATCATCTTTCTTGCTTTCTCCTTCAGATTTTCTTCTTGATCCAGAATTGGATCTCGGGACAAAAATGGGTCCAAGAAGGCCTAAAAATCAAAGTGCTAGAATGGCTTCAAAACAGACGTGTGTGTAGGCCTCATCAATACGAACCCAACTCAACTTGAACGGGCTCAAACATACGTCGTATGCTCAATATATCGCGGTCTGTTCATTTCGTCAAACAAGCAAAAAAAATTGTTGACTGTACAATCCGTACAGTGCCACATGGCAGTTGACTGTGTAGGTCGTACAATCGTACAACTAATGTGGCAGGGTGCATTGGCATGTTGAAGTGGATAGGTTGCTCACTGGGCAAGTACAGGTGAATGAGTCAGGGGGTGACATGTGGCACCACTATAAGGGTGGCACATGGCACTGGATTACGTGACAGGTACAGTGGATGTTGATGTGGCAGAAATGTGGCTAGAATATGGTTGAATCATGCACTGACACGTGGTAGTTAGTTGGTGTATGGTATGGTGCCACATGGCCCAGTCATGGGCGGCCACATGGCACCCATTCATTGGTTAATGTTCTGAAGAAAAAAAAATTTGGAGTCCATCAAGTTCGAACCGTGACCTCCATGGGCCCCAAAGTCTTCACATAGGCTGGGATACCAGCCCACCTATACGGTGGTTCTTACCACTATATGTTTTCATATATGTTTATGTTGAATTTTATGTCCCGATGATGGAGGATAGGGTTGAGGCTAGGCCCTAGCCCCCAGCACAAACCACCATAAAACCCTACCATGTGACTTGTGGTTAATTTTTTAGTGCGTGTTTCATTGTATCCCAACCCTTGATTCAAACTCCTATACGACTGTGCCATATAACCGATGGTCTATCGCTTGGTTCAGATGATAAGGGTTAGTGCCTGGTCGACTGGGCTAGCCCACCAACGAAGGTGTGCGACGAAGGGTGTGGGTCCAATGGATAAAGTATTGTTAGAGCGTGTGGGTGCATAAGCGTTGGGCCATATGGCCATGCCACTAGACCATGACCCTGAACCGAAGGGGCCCGCGCACCAAGAATTTTGTGTTAGGCCACATGGAGGCACCCAAGTGACCAGGAGCCCAAATATTAGGGGTTGTGCCTATATATTTTTCTAAATGTGGGTTTTATACCATATGATATGATGTTTAGTGATTTTCTTAGTAGTTTTGAGAGATTTTGGCCAATATTGGGGGATATTGGGCCCTTTTTGAGGCCAGATCTTGGGGAGAAGTTGGGAGATTGTTACCCACTTCTACTATATATAAACCGGAGGTTCTTGAAGCCATGGGAGAGAGGTTTAGAACAGAGAAATGTTGAAGGATTGTTGAGCCAAAGACATTTTTATGCAGGCAAGCCGTCAAGGAGAGCACCTTTGTGAGCAATTTCTAGGAGCTTTGTTCATCCAATTTTAGTGTCGTTAGTTTTGTTGGGTTCTTTAGATCTGGTAGAACAGGACTAGATCAGCTTGTAACCTTTTTGGCACTTTTATGATGTAATTTTAATCCTTTGAATAGAAATAATAAATCCTCACCCACTGAGACAAAGGCTTGGAGACGTAGGTGAGATTTCCGAATGCCGTTATCAACTTCTCTTGTTATGGTTTGTTGTTCTTCATGCTTATTTGTTTAGATATGTATATTATCTTATGGTTTCTATGTATCCTCTTTAATTATTCCTCTTTCATTCATTTCCTAAATGGTAATTTAACTCATGAAAATTAACTCAACCATTGTCATTTAAAAGATCTTTTCGGGTCAAGTGGTATCATAGCTAGTTGACGTTTGGTTTTTGAGTTTACATGATTACCAAGGAAAATATAATTTGTGGTGAAGGTGATATTGTTGAAGAGAATCCTGAGATTGGATAGAGAAAGATAACTTCTCAAAGTGAGAATATGGCATCAGAAGAGGGACTTTCTCATGATGAGAAAGAGTTTTGAAAATTTTTCTTCCCCATGTCTAAGATGATGAAGGTTCTATATGAGATTAATTGGAACGGAAGAGACCTATTCTAGGTGAATCTTCAAAGGAAAAAAGTGAAGAAGGAGAGGATCCTCCTCAAATTCCTCCTTCACCTCCTTCTTCTCCATTGTAATGTCCCCCACCTCTTAGAGAGGTGATGAGGAGACTCAGTGGCCTGGGTACCCCCACTAGGTCATAGTCTCACACTGAGGGGGGAAAAGTCAAGAAGTTAAAAGTTATATT
>JZKD02S1657575.1:201252-229818 GCA_000966675.3 Picea glauca
CATCTTGAATATATTGTGATCTCCATGTGTTGATGAATCTTGTATGCACTTAATAACTCAATAAATTAGTAGTAGTTAGTGATTCCAAGAAAGAATTTGGCTTGGGATCATTAAATCCATCAACTTCTTCTTCTTCAGGTTCAAGTTCTAAATCCATCGCAAGAAAACATGTCCATAAACATAAAGATGAAATGCCTTTACTTAAGCTTGATGTAAAATTTGAAGTACCTATGTATGATGGTGAAGTCAATGCAGAGAGACTTGATAATTGGGTTAGACAGATGGAGGTTTATTGCAGTGTGAAACAAATCAAGGATGAGGCAACTCAAATCAAGCTGGCATCACTTAGACTTGTAGGCACAACACTCATCCGGTGGAAGAGCAAGTTGAAAAATTGCACGCAACAAGTGGGTAATGTATTTCCATCATGGCAAGTTTTTGTTTCTACACTTAGAAAACAATTCCATCCTTTGGGTTATAAAGAGACATATTTAATTGAATGGAAAAGTCTTAAATTAAGAAAAGGACAAACAGTGCAAGAATACATAGATGGCTTTCATAAGATGGCATTGATGTTAAATATTCCTTAACATACCCAAGAAACTCTTATGAAGTATATAGTAGGTTTACCTGCACATATTCGAAATACTATATTTATGTTTGGACCTACTAATCTTGATGAGGTTTCTCTTCAAGAAACATACATTGAAGTAGGGAAAACAAGGGTTGGTGTATCAGGGGAATTGTCTTCAAGGAAAGAGAACAAAAGGAAGTGGAATGGCAAGAAGGAAAATTCAGTGGCAAGAAAGGAAGAGAAGCCCTCTTGCAAGCATTGCAAGAAAGAAGGGCATGATGAGGACCATTTTTGGAAATTGCATCCTGAGAAGAGACCAAAGTGGTTCAAAGAAAATAAATGGAGGAAAATAGTTGTAGCAGTGACACGACCAACAGACTTGGGATTGGATTTAGGTGATGAATCTAAAGTCTCATTGGTTGGTTTGACAGGTAAAATTGGTGATGGATTTGGTTCTAGAATTAAATTTTTTCACATAAGGGTCATTATGAGGCATACTAAGGTTGACACATTGATAGATAGTGGATCTAAATCTAACTTGATTTTAGAAGAATTGGTTAAACAATTGGGATTTACCACTCAGATGCATCATAAGCCTTACACACTTAAATGGATAAGAAACAATCATCAATTGCACATAACAAAGCAATGTACATTAAAGTTTTCAATTACATCTAAGTTTATGGATGAGGTAACATTTTATGTGGTTCCACTCAGTGAATGTGGAATGGTCTTAGGAATTCCTTATTTGTATGATCACAAATCAATCTTCTACAGGGAAAATAATCAATATCACTTAATCAAAGCAAGAAAGAATATGTGGTACATGCTCATCATTTAAAGGAAAATCAATCTCTCCAAACAATGGAACAATTAAGAAAGGCAACTCAAGCAAGAAACACACCTATAATTGTTTCAAATCAAGTAATTGATCATAAGCAAGAACGAGAGATGATTGTAGAATGGAAGATCAATCGCACTTTTCTTCGAGATAACCTAATGTTGTGCAAGTATTATAAACATATCATCTCATCTGCAGTCATATTTCTGATGTTATCATTAGTACTATGGTCAACATGGTTGATAGTCGCTTTAGTTAGATGTGATAGGGTACAAATGGCTAACAATATGCTGTCAGTTATCATGATTGTTTTACAGTTGATCTTAATGAGACAGGTGCACAGGACAAAGTTTAAAGACAGAGAACAAGTCAGGTGGCCTATCCCGCACTTGATGACTAGTCAATAACCTTTTGGAGGACCAAAATCTCTTTAGTGGGGAGGTGTTATCCAAAATTGGATCTTGGGACCAAAATGGGTCCAAGAAGACCTAAAACTCAAAGTGCTCAGAATGGCTTCAAAATGGACATGTGTGTAGGCCTCATCGATATGAACACAACACAACTTGAACAGGATCAAACGAACATCGTATGCTCAATATATCATGGTCTATTCATTTCTTCAAACAAGAAAAAAAAATGTTGATTGTACAATCTGTACAGTGCCACACGGAAGCTGACTGTATCGACCATACAACTGACGTGGCAGGGTGCCTTGGCATGTTGACGTGGATATGTTGTTGTCTGGGAAAGTATAGCTCGACGAGTCGGGGGTGACACAAATGGAACCACTGCAAGGGTGACAAGTGGAACTGGCTTATGTGATAGGTACAGTAGATGTTGACATGGCAGACAAGTGGTTGGTAGATGGCCGAATCATGCACTAACACGTGGAAGTTAGTTGGCGTATGATATGGTGCCACATGGCCTAATCATGGGCTTCCACGTGGCACCCATTCATTGGTTAATGTTTTCAAAAAATTTGTTTTGGAGTCCATGGGGTTTGAACCGTGACCTCCATGGGTGCCAGAGTCTTCACATAGGTCGGGCTACCAGTCCACCTATACGGTGGTTCTTACCACTATATGGTTTCATATATATTTATGTTTCATTTTATGTCTTGTTGGTGGAGGATAGGGTTGGGGCTAGGCCCCATCCCCCAACGTGAACCACCATAGAACCCTATCATGTGACCTACGATTAATTGTTTGGTACGCATTTCATTGTAGCCCAGCCCCCGATTCAAACTCCTATATGACGGTGCCATATAACCGATGGTTTATCGCTTGGTTTAGATGATAAGGGTTGGTGCCTAGTCATTTGGGCCAGCCCATTGACCAAGGCATGTGACCAGGGGCACGGTTCCAACGAATAAACTGTTGTTAGAGCACGTGGGTGCATAAGCGTTGGGCCATATGGCCATGCCATGGGACCAGGACCCTGAACTGGAGGGGCCAACACACCAAGCATTTAGTGCTAGGCCACATGGAGGCACCTAGGTGACCAGGATCCTAAATATTAGGGGTTGTGCCTATATATTTTGCTAAATGTGGGTTTTATACCATATGCTATGAGTTTTTAGTGATTTTTTTCAGTAATTTTGAGAGATTTTGGCCAATATTGGGGGATATTGGGCCCTTTTTGAGGCCAGATCTTGGGGAGAAGTTAGGAGGTCGTTACCCACTTCTAGTCTATATAAACCATAGGTTCTTGAAGCCATGGGAGAGAGGTTCAGAACAAATAAATGTTGAAGGATTGTTGAGCCAAAGGCATTTTTATGCAGGGAAGCCATTGAGGAGAGCACCTTTGCGGGCCATTTCTGGGAGCTCCGTTCACCCGATTTTAGTGTCGTCAGTTTTGTTGGGTTCTTGAGATATGTTAGAACAATACCATATTAGTTTGTAACCATTTTGGAAATATTATGATGTATGTTTAATTCTTTGAATAGAAATAAGAAATCCTCACCCACTAAGACAAAAGCCCGAAGACGTAGGCGAGATTGACGGACTGTGTTATCAACTTCTCTTGTTATGGTTTGTTGTTCTTCATGCTTATTTTCAGATATGTATATTATCTTATGGTTTCTATGTATCCTCTTTAATTATTCTTCTTTCATTCATTTCCTAAGTGGTAATTTAACTCATGCAAATTAACTCAACCATTATCATTTAAAATATCTTTTTGGATCACTTCTCCATATCTCTCCATGAGATATTTTTCTTTTTTGATCTTCTCTTTCTAATTGTGTTTTTGGAGATTTTTCATCTCCTTTCTTCTTCCAA
The DNA here is from genome assembly GCA_000966675.3 of Picea glauca. Taxonomy (NCBI): domain Eukaryota; kingdom Viridiplantae; phylum Streptophyta; class Pinopsida; order Pinales; family Pinaceae; genus Picea; species Picea glauca. The sequence continues at coordinate 204,947 of JZKD02S1657575.1, forward strand.
CTTTTATTAGGTTTTCTCACTAACTTGAATGACTTATTTAAGGATTGAAGTTTTGAACTCCTGTAGCTTTGGGATTTGTGCCCAAACCTATCACAGTTGTAACATCTCATTGTATGAAAAAAAAATTCCGTGTTCCCAACAAAATTGCATCTCCAACATCTAACTGAGCTTTTGGATTTTCTTGTATATCCTTTCTCTAGTTTCTTGCATTCCATTGCTCTATAGTCAAAGTTATGACAATAAAAGCAATAGCCATTGAAGGTGTTTCCATTCTTGATTTTATTTTTTCTTGAGAGATTTGTCATTTTATTTTCTTCTTCATTTTTACTTCTATAGCTTCCTTCCTTAACAAAGTTCATGGATTGTAATTGGTTTGTGATTGCACTGTTTCCTTTTGAGGAGGATGATCCTTTCCCATGTTTGTAAATGGTGCTCCACTTTTCACTGTCTTCTTTCTTATTGTATCCAAGACCATTTTTTTCATTAGTTGATCTTTGACTGTTCCAAATCTTATCTAGGATAGATGAGTTGTTCTAGAAATTGATAGTCTTAGTTTTCTTTTCATTCAACTTTTTGAGATTGACTATTTCCAATTTAAACATGTGACATAATTCTTCCCTTTTGGATGATTGCATTCTATGGGCTTCTTCATTTTTCTTGGCCTCCTTGAGTTGAATCTTTAGATTTTCATTACTGTATTCATTTATCTTCTTAAGGTTGATTATTTCTTATTTCAACTTGTGACATGTTTCTTCATTTTTAGTCAACTGAATCTTTAGGGCTTCTTCCACTTCCTTAGCATGTTCAAGTTGAGTATTTAGATTGATGACTATTACTTATGTCTCATACAAGAATTCTTTGCATTTAATAGTTTTTTCATATGTATTCAATTCTTCCATATATTTTGTTAGATCAAAAACTTTAGTTTTCAATATTTTGATTTCTTCCTTGTATTCTAGTTGAATCCTTTTGAGGTTGATGGATTCTAATTCAAACATTTGGCATGATTCTTCCTTTCTAGTTATTTGGATCTTTTGGGTTTCTTCCTTTTTCTTAGATTCTTCAATTTGAGTCATTAGATCTGCATTAGTCCTATCATTTATCCTTTTGAAGTTGATGTTTTCCAATTCCAACACGTGGTAAAAATTGCCTTTCATGGTTAACTAGATCTTTAGGTCTTCTTCACTTTCTTTAGTTTCCTCAAGTTGAGTGTTTAGATAGTTAAATAATTGATCTATTTCATTTAGTACTTCTTTTATTTTGTTATCATGTTTTTTCAATTCTTCTATTTCCTTTATTAGATGATCAACTTCAATCTTCAATCTTATGATCTCTTTTTCTTTGTCCTCTAGATGAACTCTTTGTTCAAACTCTTCATGGCTAGATTGATCTAACTGTTGAAGTAGCAACATATATTTCTATTGAAGTTTCTCCAACTCTTCTAGAGTGCACATAGTTGTGTACTGAAGATTGTCAAAATCCTCCACAGGAACTTTAATATGAATATAATTTCTTGGTTCCAAACGAATCTCTCCTATTGCAACTGCAACATCAGTTTTAAGATTATGTATTTTTTCTTTAGTGATTACTAAGGTATGCCTGAATTCCTTGTTGAGGTTGCCTTCCTCATTATTGACCGAGGTTTGCATCCAATCCTACATTTTATTCTGATTAGAAATATCTTTCTCTATATTTTGTTCTTCAATCTGGTTGGAATTCTCCTTTTCTTTATCTTGTTCCTTATTTAGATACAAATTATCTTCTTCTGAGTTTTGTTCTTTATTCTGACATGAATCCTATTTATTTGGGTCTTGTTCCTTACTTTGATAGGATTTCTCTTCTCATTGTGCTTCATTCTGATAACAATTTTCTAGTTGGATCCATAATTCTTTAGCAGATTTGTAGTGCCTTATCTTTTCTTTGACTTGGTTTGACAATACATCATGGATTGATTTTAAGGCTAATGAATGGTTTCTCCTTACTTCCTTTGCAGTTTTGGTTTTTCTTTTTGAAGTAGTTAAGTGCCAAGGATTACTTACTACCAAATCCCAAACTCAAGATCCTCTTGACTTCAAATATCTTTTCTTATTTTCCCTCCATGGTGAATAATTTGTTCCACCAAATAAAGGAGCTTCATTTGTGGAGATAAAATTTTGTCCGCCCATTTCTTCTGAATCTACCTTCCAGTGTTTAAACTGTGTTGAAGGCACCTGCTCTGATACCAATTTTTGAAATGGACACTTGACACTGAGAGGGGGGGGGGGTTGAATCAGTGTCACAAAACTTTGGACAATTTTCACTTTTCACAATCTAATTGAAAAAAACATATTTATTTCATTTCCTCAATCAATATATATAAGAATAAATATTCTATTTATTTATTTAACTTGAATGAATACATAAGATCAATCTTTGAATATCTTCCTCTTCAAACAATTATGAGAGACCCAACTCTCAGTTACAAGACCCATATTGTAGTTCTCAGATCCAACTGAGAAATGAGGAATCCAACCCTCATAACAAGTCCCATCTTGTTGATCTCAAATTCAACTGAGATGTGAGGAATCCAATCCTCATACAAGACCCAACTTGTAAGAAAGCACCAACCTAATACAATGAACCTTCATTCAATGCATTATATATAAATATATGTGATTCAACAAATTCAAATACGCTTCTTCTTCTCACCATTATTTCTTGTTTATATAGTCTTCCAACTGGTGTGAATTTGAAGCATTATGTCTTTTGATATTTGAACCATTGTAGCTTTTCATTTAAATGATAATATTAAACTTTAATTAATATCATTTTTCCTTTTTATTCTTTATTCATAATGTTTTCATGATTTAAATCTCTTTTAATCATGACAGTGTATTGGTTCATTTGTCCTCATGAGTTGATCACATATGGATCGACTCATTATATCGTTCTCATGCTTATACTTTGTCCTCAATTCGTCAACATATCATATTTTATCTTTCAACTATTCTCTGTATTGTTATGGTGTTAATTCTTTGTCGAATTATAGAGATGAAATCTGTATGAGGCGCTTAATTCAAAACATTTTCATATGACTATAGGCACATAACCGTTGGCTTATTAATTTAAGCATTGCCTCTTCTTTTGACCTTATTCCTATATCACGAGACAAATGTTTCATGCTTCAGAGTTCTTCCCCTTTTATTTTTATCCCCCATATGTCCAGTGTTGGGACCATGTTCTCCGATACCTCTTCGTTTTGGACTTCAGGCCTTTGCAACCTTTCAAATCTCCCAAAGTAGATTTCGCTGAAGTGCATATACAGATTTCACTAGTAGGTCAGACGTTCCATATTTAATCTTCCGTGAACAGAAGATCCTTACTTATTTAGAGGCTTCAATCGCAATTGATGATTATGACTTAATAAAGAGTTGATATAAACGGTTCTCATTCACTCCAGAACTTCAGCTATTCATGGCTCCTAGACTCTAGAGTAGCAATTCCTCTAGAGTGATTACCTATCAAATAAATCATAAAGCGATGGTGAATTTTTTTTCCGATTAACACATCCACTTACACTATCCTTCCACTATGCTTGATCATCAGTTGGGAATTCTCTTGAAGTAGATCAACGATTAGCGTTACTTCGTGATTCACGCTTACTCTATCTTTCCACTGTACTTTGATCAATGACTATGAATTAATCAAAGGTTGATATGGATGGCCAGGATTATTTATTGATATATGTCTCGGATGGATGACTAAGAATGCTCCTGAAGTTATATTATATCAACGATCAACGTTCACTTAGGACTTCAACGCTTTGGGTGATTTATCCTTCACAACCCTTCAATATTCTGGAGTTCATTTCGGCGAAGTAGATCGGATGGTTGGATTTTACTTGAAAAATGAATGGTTCTCATTCATTTCGGTACTTTGGTACTTCAAGAATTTACTGGTGGTGAAAGTCTCGAAGTACAAACTCTGACAGTGATGTAACTTGTCGACGTGGCACTGACTGAGTGGTTTCCATGTGTCACTTAGATTCGTAACTTACACATACCTAAAATGCCAACTTCATCTTGACACTTGTCATTATATGATTGTGCCACGTGTCCTTTCTGACGTAGTCTTGCTTATGTGAATTTCCTCATGTGGAACATGTTCTCCTCCTGGATCTAACAGTTTTCATAACTCCCAAAATGTATCTTAGATCGACAACTGAGAATGACTTCATCCTTCGGTGCTTCAGGTGAATTTACATGTTCTCAACCCTTTTCTGCTGAAGTGGTGAGAATTGAAGTTGACCACTTTTCTGATCCAATGACCATCATGTATTTTCCTGATTCAATGGTCCTCATTCACTTCGGGACTTCGTTTGAAATCATATATTCTGAATCCATTTTTTCCAGCGTCGAATTTGGCCATTATTCTGATCCAACAACCATCATGTATTGTCTAGATCCGATGGTCCTCATTCACTTCGGGACTTTGAGGCTTCGAAATTCATCTTTTCTTTTCCTATCGTTCCACTATACTTGATCCAATGGTCGACATATTATTTAAAGTGTTCCTTAGATCGAATGAATCATATCCACTTTGAGACTTCAGCCTTCGGGTAATCTTACCCGTTCTGGGATTATTTTATCTGGAGTATTTAGTGTTGTAGTTGACTATTGTTGATCTAATGGTTCCCCTTTTCTATTCCATATCAACGGCTAATACTTAACTCTAGATCAAATCTTGATCTAATGACTGGGAAACCATATGAAGATCCTACTTCAGATCCGACGCTTGAGATTTTAATCCTTCCCAACCTCTCACTTCACCTCGATCTAATGATCCTAGATTGTCCTGAAATAAGAATGAATGGCTCATGTGCATCATCTCTTCTAATCTTTGATTAAAGTTCTTTATTTTGATATGTTCATCGTTATTTCTCCTGATCTTTTAATAACAGTTTGTGCATTCTTTTATGCTCTGATATTCATTTGTTAACTCTCCTGAGATCTTAATTCCTTGTGCTTCGTTACTTCTTCTGTACATGGATTCTTTGCATGCTACCGCTCCTGAGATTTAGAGTCATAGGATCACTACTGATCCTATCGTGATCAATAGTGATCATGAATTTCTTCTACCACAAGGTGATCTTCCTCTTCTTTTGATTATTTTACATGTTGGACTCATGTTGCCATCAATGACAACACATAATCAATAATGCCAACACAAACCACTATAGAAAGGTTAGTAGGAGCTATATCAAGAATCTCTAAAAACCATTGGTTAAATAATGAACATAGTCTCCTATAAATATAGAGGCTTGGTAGGTCATTACAAAGAGAAAACATTAAGATATCTAATAATATCAAAGAATCCCATTATCCTCCTCCTTTAGAAGATCAAGATAGAGGCTTCTACAACATTAAAAACAAGAAATCTATAGTAGAAAAGTTGTGAAGTTATAGAGGTCACCTTAAGAGGCACATATGGGGGACTCTATACATTATGTAATAGCCCCCTTCGTATGGAATTCTCTTCTCAAAACCAACACTAGTTACTAGCAAATTTTACCCATTAGAAAATAGTAAAGTGACTCAATGTATTCAGTGTGCACATGTTGGTATCCTATAAAGAAAAGGAAGATATTTGGTCCTCTATGTCGACATTTAAGGAATTTGAATATTTTTAAAATAGTGTCATTGCACAATATTTTAATGTAGCTCTAAATAACTATGAAAAAAGAGTGGTAATTTAATTAAAGATCCATTACAAAAAACAAAGGAAGACTTGATAAAATAATGGGACATAGTTGATATAAAATCGATCAAAGGGAATTTCACATGGTGTAGCAATAGGCTCAGGCCTTGCCATATATAAACATTCCTTGATCTCTTTCTAATGCGGAGTGAATTTATTTTTAATAATAATCTAATTTACTCTAAAATCAAACTGTGGGAAGCCTATAATCACAAAACAATTTATTTAGAAACACTAGACTCCCCATACAATGGGCCTCTACCATTTATAATTAACCCCCCTAGCATTAAGATAAAAGGGTTGTGGAAGTAATATTAGAAGAATGACTCAAGTGGGTCAGCAGATCTCATGTCTACATATGGGAGAAAAAATTAAAGGCTGTCAAAATTTCTCTCAAAGAGTGAGAAAATAACATATATACTCCTCTCAAAATTGAGAAAATGGACCTAAAAATATAGATGGAATTTCTATATGAAATAATGGAGGAAGAAACCATAATTAGTGAGCTTCAAAAGGAAGAAAGTATCATCCTTCAAAATATTCACAACATTCTTAGATCCGAGGAGGAAATGTGGAGACTCAAATCCAACAATTTATGGTTAAATTTATGTGATAAGCATACCTCTTCCTTTCACAGATAATATAAATCCAAAATTAAAAAAAACAACATAAAATAAATATCCCAAGAATATGGAACCAAAATCAAATATTTTGTGGAAATAAAAGAGGTGACCAAGACTCACTTTGAGGATGTGTATTAGAACATGAGGGGGCCAATCCTACCATTACTACATAAATGTTGTAGCACATTGCCTTAGTTATTTCCGTTGATGATAATGTTGAGCTAATAAAAATAATCAACGAGGAGGAAATTTATGGCTCAATCTAGGGTCACTAGGCTTCACCTTGTTGACCAATATCTTATCATGTTCATTCATAAAGGGTGGTTTTAATATTGTGAAAAATAGAGTCAATATATTGTAGGTATTTTAGGTTGGGGGTGGGTGTATAGGTATTGGAGGGTATAAAAAGGGGTATCTAGTAAAAATAGGGGATATCTAGTGAACATAATGTTTTTTTGTTTATTGGAAACATGTATTAGGAGGGGGTTAGAATATAAGGATTTTGGGAGGTTTTTATTAACATATAGTGAATTTAGAGGTATTCTCCAATATATGATGAACATGTTAGCACTATGTAATTTTCCCTGCCGTGGGAGGAAAAGTATGAATTTAACCTTCAAACCACCTTTAGGCTTGGAAACTAGCCTTTCCAAACTAGAGAGGGATCTCTCATTGTAAACTAGGCTCAATGGCCATATCTGAAATGGAAATAAGGTTTGTGAAAAGATTGGTGGCAAATATAGGATGAGGTATCCATTGAGAATGGATTCAACTTTGTGGAAAATGGAATTATCAATGACTATTTGGTGGAACTATCAATGAAACGAAGGCTAGGTAGTTGACAATCTTTTAGTGAAAAGGTTTTTGTTGTGTAAAGGAAGAAAAAGGAAAACATATAACCATAATCAGAGCACCAACTTGGATTAATTCTTATTAAGTTAAGAAGAAGATGTAGTACTTTAATTATTTTAATCTATAACATCAATATTAGATGAATTCCAGACCATCACTTTTCAATTTAAGTACATGAAGTTTGCAGATAAAATGAAAAAATGGAAAAAATGAGAAATACAAACATACAAAAGAGACACACACTTCAAATTACCAACACAAGAATATTTGATTTGAAAGTACTATACTTGTACATTAATTTTCCATTAAAATCCAGAAAAAGGCTACAAAATGCTCAATAGAAAATGCCTTCTATGCTTTTTCCCACCCTTAGTCAATCAAAATTACAAAAATATATATAAAAAACTCTTCCTCAAGCTGAGGAGGTCAAATTCAACCACTTTCCTACAATCTAGATTCAGTTTCATTGAAAATAGGAACTAACTAGCTAAAACATAGAAGTCAACTTATTACATTAAATGTATCACAACAACTTTGACTAAAAGGACACCTAACTCTCTATCTTCATTCCATCAAGCTCTAAAGTTGTTATAGGCGATCTGGTATAGGTGGAGATTCCATGAGGTCGAGTTGGATGATGATTTGGCTTCCCTATCATAGTTGCGTAGCGTGTTCTTCATTTCGCCGCGCAATTGTATTCTTCAGCACTTGCACAACGTGTTTGCACAACGAACTTTTTGCAATTGCTATTGTTTTCTTTTCTCTCAAACGGTAAATTGGGTCGAGATGATTTTTTTCTTCAGAAAATTAATATCCTCATGATGCTTTTACTAGAGAAATTTGGGAAACACCCAGTCCACGGATCTCACGAAAATCCAAAAGTTTATGTAGATGACAGTGGCTCGTTTCTAAAAAACAATGAAGAATTTTGACTTGAAATTAAGTAAGATTATTCATATTGCCTTCATGCATCTCCTATAAAACGTTCATGGAAAATGGGTGCATGATTTAAGAGTTAGGATAAAAATACACTTGCGTAACGCAACTGGAAACTACAACACTTGTGCAATGAGTTCCCTATTTCCATTTTCTTCTCTTATTTGACCTTGAGTTGAAACCTAATGACAATTTACTAACATATGAAATTGAAAGAACATAATATTGAGCTCTGGAAACATTCATCATTCCTTAAAACACTGATTTGTCCATCAAAACTCAAAACCCTAGAAGCTATAGGGTTACAAAATGAGACTTAGCTTCATGTTGATATAACCTATATATATTCATGTGTTGAAGTAGCTTTAATAACACCTTCAAACTTTCCTATCTCATTCAATATGTGTCCTCCATGATGAAACCCATCTCTGCAAAAATTGACACTTACAACACTAGTGTAGTGTGCCCATGCTATGCAATTTCTACTTTTTCTTATCTCCAATGATAACTGTCACAGTCTGCACTTTTGGGGTTTTTAATTTATGTATATGATGCAAATAATATTAACAAATTAAACTTGAAAAATAATTATTATAAAAAGATATATAGCTTGCAAGTTTCATAATAGATGCAAAATTAGGGTTTGAGTTTTATCCCTTTGCTTATGATGAAAAAATATCAAAAAGGACAAAAATGAATATTTCTAGCTCAATGAACACCTCAACTACTTATGTAAGAAAGTATAACTTCCTCTTAGCCTCATGATCAATTTCAATTTGTTGTAGTCTTTGTTTAAGAGCTATGTTTTCTTTTTTTAAAGACAAGTTTTGCTAGTAGATATGCTTGAGCTTCCCATGTGAAGGTAAATACATTTGTACCATTTTTTTTTTTGTTATCAATGGCCTCGTGACATTGATTAATGAAGTATAATTCATTCTTCATGTGTTCTCTTTTTTCCTCCCTCAATTGGATGATAGTATCTTGTGATTTACTTAACTAAGTTTTGACCCTTTTACTTGTCCTCTCAATAAGATGTGATAACATTGGCTCCAATGGGGATGGTGTCATCCTTGTGAAGAGAAAAAGAACTCGAAGACCTGTGCCTGATCCATTGGGTTGATCCCAACAAAAAAAATGCAAACTGCAAACCTGCAACCAACTCATTATGCACTTGAAGACAAATTGAAAACTTGAACTATACTATACACTGCTAAAGACTACTACTTCCATCTTAAAACACATACTAAAAAATGACGAAAGAGATGTTGAAACTGTTGAGCTTATTTAGATTGTTACCTACACTAAGCTACTAAATGAACTTTCCAAGTCAAGTGAAATAAAAAACCTAGTGTAGTCATGGAAGTTCTTTGGTTGTTGTTTGAGCTTTTTTCATGTCCTTCAAAGGAAAAGTGAGAATCCTACTTGATGTAAACTTTAATGAAAACTTGAAAAAAAAATCAATGATGATAAAATCTAAAACTTTAGGACTATTTACCACCTACAAGGATCATGCAAAAGGATCCTGATAAGAATTAAAATTGATGTTGAGTTCATACAACATATTATGACTATTTTCTAGGTGATTTATATGTTGTGAATCCACCCTTTCATCTGCATTTTTTCTCTCATACAAATTTGATTTAGAGTTGTCATGAAAGGATTGAAAGTCTGCATAAAAATGATCCAATAAAACGCTTGTTGGGATGAAAGACATGGTTAATTTTGACACCATTTGATCATAAATTTTATTTTCAGATTTACAATTGATCATAAGTTGCAAATTTTGATTGTTGAAACTCTCCATATATCATGCTACAGGCTCATCAACACATGCGAAGGTTGTTGCAATTTGTTGTCAATTTGTTTTAGTGAATCAATGTGATTTTGCATCAGATCACACTCCTATGCTTCAGTAATGAATTTAAAATTTTCTTTCAAGAGTTCAAATGAAGAAAAACACAAAGGCAAAGAGTTACCTTCAACTAACTCATTATTCTCTTCATGTTCTTCACCATGATTGTAATGTGCAGGATATCTATTTTCTTTAAACTGTTGAGTGTTTTCATCATAATGTTGAAGTATAAAACTCCATGGTGACAAACAAACAAATGGTTGTTCATAAAAGTCAACATCATAATCACCGTTATATTTATCATATATAGGCATGTCAACTATCCCTACAATGTCATCAACAAGGAAAAATCTTGGAATATCAACTTTCTCTTCAATAGTCTGATACTTATCCTCTGCAACAATGACATCATTGAATACTTCAAAGAAGTTCATGGAATGATCAATTTTTTGCTCATGCTGAAAAAGATCAGGATGTAAATCAACTTCTTGTTTATGCACAATCTCATGTTATTTTGTTTCACCATTTTTTCTTGCATTTGCAACATCCTCTAAATTATGATTTTGCATCCTCTGACATGCTTGAAGTTGTCTTCCACTTCCTGGGCATCATAAAACATTTGTTGTAAGGTCTTAGATCTTATTTCCATCAAAAGGAAAGACAAATATGGATGAAAGGTTGTTGTATAATAGAGCATGGAAGCAACTTCAATGGGTTGAATTTCCTTGGGCATGTTGTAATAAAGACTGGAAAACCTCCTATTGAACATAGAGACAGTTTCATTTCTCTACATTTTCATGGCATAAAACTCTACAACACACTATTCCCAAGACTTTCTTTCACCCAAAAACTTTAGAAAAGCATCCTTCAATTCATCCCATGAGCTGATTGATTCCAGATGAAAATTCGTAAACCATTCTTTGATATCTCCTTGAAATGATTGGGAAAAGCCTCTTAAACAAACATCAGTATGTTCAACTTCAAAAAGGTCAAGAAATTTTTCAAAACCCTAGATGTGTTTTTCAGTTGAAATCTTGTCAAGTATTCCATCAAACATAGGTAGGTATTTATAGTTTTTTGGAGGAAAAACATGAAGAATAAGAGGAAATTTAATAGGTTTGTATCTCTCTTGTGTTTTGGTAGATGTAGGATTTGGCACAAGAGATATGATATTTTCTTTGGTCTCATGAGGCTCATAAAACTGATCGTGGTCTAGGATCATTTTCAAGATAAAAAATGCAAGGAAAAGGAGATGTCTTTACATTATTAAAAGAGGGAGAATCAAGTACATATTTTTTATCATCATCTAAATGGAGACAATGATAAAGGATTATTTTTATGAGTTTAGGAAAAGATGCAAGGTAACCGATGAAAATGAGTAAGATGTATTTGAAAATTTTTACACTTTGATACCTGAATCTTTTCCCTCCATGTTTGTGTTGACAAGGCTTGTCTTCCAGTGGAATCTTTGAATTTGGTTGCAACATTGGTTCAAGTCGCCAAGTGAATAGTTGATAGCCTTCTTATGTTTGACTATTGTCCACCATCAAAAATCAACTATAGATCATTGTCGTTCTTCTCCTAAGAAAAAATTTCACTTTCATTCCCCGGAAACGACGCCAAGATGTTAGCACTCCATAATTTTTCCAGTTGTGGGAGGAAAACAATGAAGGTAACCTTCAAACCACCTTTAGGCTTGGAATATGGCCTTTCCAAACAAGAGAGTGATCCCTCGCTGTAAATTAGGATCATTGGCCAGATATGAAATGGAAATAATGTTTGTAAAAAGATTGGTGGCAAAGCTAGGATGAGGTATCCATTGGGCATGGACTCAAATTTGTGGAAAATGGAATTATCAATGACTGGTTGGTGGAACTATCAATGAAATAGAGGCTAGGTAGCTGACAATATTTCAATGAAAATGGTTTTTTTGTGTAAAGGAAGAAAAAGGAAAACATATAACTATAATCAGAGCACCAACCTAGATGAATTCTGACTAAGTTAAGAAGAATATGCAATGCATTAATTTTTTTAATCTAGAGCATCAATATTAGATGCATTCCAGACCATCACTTTTCAATTTAAGTATGTGAAGCTTGCAGATGAAATGGAAAAAGGGAAAAAACAAGAAATACATACATACGAAAGAGACACACACTTCAAATTACCAGCACAAGAATATCTAATTTAAAAGTACTGTACTTTTGCATTAATTTTCCATTAAAATCTAGAAAAGGCTACAAAATGCTCAATAGAAAATTCCTTCTATGCTTCTTCCCTAGTCAATCAAAATTACAAAAATATATAGAAAAATATCTTCCTCAAGATGAGGAGGTCGAATTCAATCACTTTCCTACAATTTGGAGTCATATTCATTGAAAATAGGAACAAACTAGCTAAAATATAGAGGTCAACTTATTACATTAAATGCATCATAACAACTTTGACTAAAAGGACACCTAACTCTCTATCTTCATTCCACCAAGATCTGAAGTTGTTATAGGAAATATGGTACAGGTGGAGATGCTATGAGTTCGAGTTGTATGATGATCTGTGCACCCTATCACAGTTGCATATCGTGTTTTGCATTTTGCTGCGCAACTATATTCTTCAACACTTGCGCAATGTGTTTTCATAGTGAAATTTTTGTAGTTGGTAGTTTTTGATTGTCTCAAATGGTATACTGGGTCAGGCTGAATTTTGGTCAGAAACCTAATATCATCCTGATGCATCTACTAGAAATATTTGGGAAAAATCCAGTTCACAAATCGCAAGAAAATTAAAAAATGGATGTATATGACGGTGTCTCGTTTCTTGAAAACAATGAATCATTTTGACGTGAAATTTTATTCATATTACCTTCATGCATCTCCTATAAAACGTTCATGGAAAATGGGTGCAGGATTTAAGAGTTATGATAAAAATACACTTGCACAATGAGTTGGCTACATAACAAGAAACTACAACACATGCGCAACGAGTGCCCTATTTCCATTTTCTTCACTTGTTTGACCTGGAGGTGGAACATAATGAACATTTACTGACACATGAACTTGAAATAACATAATATAGAGCTCTGGAAACATTCATCATCCCTTAAAACACTGCTTTGTCCATCAAAACCCAAAACCCTAGAAGCTATAGGGTTGTAGAATGAGACTTAGCTTCATGTTGATATAACTTGTATATATTCATATTCTGAAGTAGAATTAATATCACTTAAAACTTTCCTATCTCATCCAATTTGTCTCCTCCATTATGAAACACATATCTACAAAAATTGACACTTACAACACTTGTGTAGTGTGCCCACGTTGCACAATTTTTGTTTTTTATTATCTCCAATGTTAATTGTCACAATCTGTACTTTTGGGGTTTCTAGGTTATGTATATGATGAAAATAATCTTAACACACTAACATTGAACAAGAATTATTATGAAAAGAGATATATCTTGCAAGTTTCATAATAGCTGCAAAATTAGGGTTTGGGTTTTATCCCATTGCTTATGATGACAAAATATCAAAAAGGACAAAACTGAATATTTCCAGCTCAATGATATTACACCTCAACTACTTCTATAATAAAGTATAACTTCCTCTTGTCCTCATGATAAATTTCAATTTATTGTAGTCTTTGTTTCAGAGTTATGTTTTCTTTCTTTAAAGACAAATTTTGCTAGTAGATATGCTTGAGCTACTTGCATAAAGGTAAATACCTTTCTACCATTCTTTTGTTGTTATTAATGGCCTCATGAAACTTATTAATTATTTTAAATGCATCCTTCATGTGTGCTCTTTGTTCTTTCCTCAATTGGATGATATTATCTTATGCTTCCCTTAACTTATTTTGGAACCTTTTACTTGTCCTCTCAATAAGATGTGATAATAGACCATACATTCTATGTCACGGGTTTGTTAAGTGGAGACCCCATGTTTGGGGTCTAGATCCTAAAAAATACCTTAGTCCTAATGGATTCACTATTCATTTCTATAGAGACTATTGGAATATCATCAAAATTGACCTAAAAACGATGCTATAGTTTGTGTAAAAATATTATGAAATTGGTGTGGTGAGAATTCTCCCCCCGTGGGCAGGTTGACTTCCCCTCACTTTGGTTTCCTACAAGTGATACAACCTCTAAAAAATGGACACTAACATAATCAAAACAAACCATTATATTTTCTTGTGAGAGGGTTGAGAGAAAATGATAAGAGGTACGTACACTTGATTTATGACATTTTTCCTCGTCACTCCAATGGTTAAGCTATGACCCAAGAAGCTCCCTCATGAAGTCAAGCATGCAAGAATAAATAAATATTATCCTAATACTATATATGATTAAGTAATATCAACCCTGCCAATTGATAACTTACACCAAATAATCAAATAGACAATAAATGAACAAGAAAGTTTAAGAGAAATAGGCCAGTTTGTATATTCAATGAAAAGAAATAAGTTTACAACCTGATGATGCTGCAATCCTCCAAGATTCCTTCTTCATCCCTTGAACGTGAATCCAATTTAAATTATTCACATAAACAAATATTTGGCACTCCTTGACAAGATCATAAGTTTGGTATGCTTATTTTTAATCCCCCCTCACTCTGAAATGGCCTAGTTATATAGATGTAGAAAGGGTTAACCACTAGGGTAAATCAGGAACATGGTTGAGGATAAGGTGGATTAGGTTATTATTTTAGTTATATTCATGTCTATTATTTCTCCCAAGATAGTATTGAATGAGGCACAAATCAGATCTTTATGAAAAAAAGAAAAAAAACCAAGAACCATCCAGAAAGTCCTCAAAAGATGCCCCTAGATTCATGGAGTTTAACCAAATATGCATGGTAGCTCCCATAGAAGGGAAGACAGAGCGACTTGAACACCCCCCTAACACTAATTCAAGGGGATGGTATTTCCCCTAGAGTGAAAATGGGAGAGACCATGGTCAAATGAATCTAGGATTGAGTGCAAAAGGCCAAATTGTCAAGGTTTGAAGGTGTCTTCTTCTTCTTGATTCTCAAGGGGATGTAATGGATCATTCATGCATGGTGTTGAGGTGGAAACACTTAGGAAATTTTTACAAATAAGGTAAGAAACTTACTAGAATGGACCATGGAATTTGTGACATTAACGTCACTGAGCAGAGTGAAGTGTGACACTTAGCAAAGTGACATGTGACACTTGGCGACACTTAGCAAAGGGTGAAAAAATGGTGTATAAAATATTCCCCCCAAAGTGTGATATCAGAGGAGAAAAATGATGTTCAAAACACTTTGTAATAATGTGGAATCAAGGGACTGAAGTTAGAATACCTATCGAAAAAACAAACAAACATCCATCAATATAAAAATATCATCCTCGAGGTAGGCATACCCATACTTCGAATAATCCGACTCAAAGCATGGACGCCGACCAATACACTATGAATCCATAAAATTAGTGAATAAGTATATGGACACTGAACATACAATGTGGATCCATATCTCCATGACTCGATCAAAATGTAGCCACGAGATTGTACACAGTGGAGCTACAACATGATATAACATAGCCACATACAAATACAACGTGGATCTACGTCACAATATATATATCACAACTTCATAATATCCATTGAAACCTAGGGAAGGTAGATAACAAAAAGAGCTTTTACTGGATAGTTCCCCCATGGTCTTCAATATTGATCCTGAATAGTATGAATCTAGCCATGTGAATAGAGGTCTTGACATTGAACATATCAAAAACCACATGATTACCATTCAATGATGTGTATTGTTAACAAGTGTGAGGGAAAACACCAACGATGACAATGAATCCCATGGTACCCTAGTACATCCCAAAGAATATGAATATATGGTCTGAAGTCAAACACTCATGGAATCAATCAATCGGGGGTAAATGATGTAAAACCACTGTTGAAAGTGAGGAAACCTACCATTGAGGCATGTAGGATCCAAGGTACTAACTGGTTTCTAAGTCTAATTCCCAAATAATGTGCTGATGTCAAAGGAAATAGACTATTCGAAGGAGGGCCATGATGTATCCCCCATCATCGACAAGAAACGAATAAGGATATTGATGAATAGTGATGGATCAAATGATGGTGAACTGACATAGGGGTGAAAATGTAGAGGTTGACTTCTCTTGAACATATGGTGGCATAATGAATGACTTGGAAGCATTGACTCAACAAATAATGAAGACCAAGTATGATGATGTGACAAAAACCAATTGATCTCTTCGAAGGAGCCAAAAGAGTATGACGACACATGGAATGAGATGAAAAACAAGGGTTCTCTTCTGAAGGAGTCAAAAGAGTATGACGACACATGGGATTCAAACAAGTTTCATGTCCAAGGGAAACATCAAGTTTCCATAAATGAAAGACTTGACTCCCAGAGGTTAGATACATGCCCCCCCAAGCGTCGTTTCCTCCGAAAAATTTTCTTCTTTCCTCATTTAGGCGTCGGGTTACTAATGGGAACATGTTCACTATGTGGAGAAAAATAAGGTTTAAGTACACGATCTAGAGTGAGACTCGATTGGAATGGAGGGGAGTCTGTTTCATGTTTTAATGATATTTATAGAGACAAGGAACAATGCTCATCGATACCAGGTACTACCAAAGGATCAGATGATTCGAGGGATTTTCGTACCTGAGTCGAAATCATATTTAACGTGGAAACTTGTGGGGTGGCAGGAGAAGGTAAAGGAAAAACCCCCATGAGAGAGAAATACTTAAGGATACCTACCCCTACACTCTCAAGACTATACTTTCCTCGAAAAGGGACATCATTCATCGCAACATTATGGATATCTAGAGTTATATAGTCTAGTTGGTCAACAATGATGATTTTTCCTTGATGGGGAAATTGTTAGACTCGAAACACTATAGATGCGAAGGCAGTGATCACATAGAACCAACTACGACCAAGTAACAAATTGTAATCCATGGGTACGTCAACTACTTCAATATCAACTGAAATACTTTTACCCTTTAATGTCATAGAGAAATATTGCAAGAGTTCATGAGGTTGGAAACCCCATCCATCAAATGATTTCAAGGTGGTTGGAGATGAGGTAAGTTTAGGAGAACCTAAGGCTCTCCAACAAGGAAAATACATGAAATGGGTGGAGGCTCCCTCGGCCAAGAAATTATGATGGATGTTCTTTCCACCAAAAAAAACATGAATTTGGAATGCTAATTGGTGGGAGAGCCTCTCCTTAAAGTAATCTAGATTAAACGTGATCAGATTCGATGCCTCTAGATCCATTAGCTCCAGTGGATGACGATAGGGTTGTATGTTGACTTGGAAAATTATGTAAAACTTATAGGGAGGACATAGCACAAGGCGCTTGCACCAAATATTCAATTATGTTGTAGTTTTGGGTAGCGTGGGAATTTGGATTAAAGGTCTCTTCTTGAATTACGCTCTTGGGAGGGCGCAACAATGCATCAGAGGTTGTCTTCTCAATATAAAGAAGATTGGAAGATGGAGGAGGAGTATATGTGGAGGGTTGTTTGATAGCCTTTCCCTTAGTCTGAACACCTAGAGGAGTGTCATAAGTGTTTTCTCGAGTTGTCACATTAACTTCCTTAAACATGTACACCTAAAAGGTGTTCTACGAAGCATCCCCTTGGTTGGAATGACCTGCGTTTCCCCCTTGTAGAGGGGTAGGATTTTTCACAAACATGTTTCCTTGTTGAAACAGTTGGGAGGTACCCTTAAAAAATTTAGTGAGTGCCTCACGATGAGGGCATTATTTCGTGTAATGGTATTCCTCACATATCATACAAGGAAACTTAGACTTCCTATTCAGTGGAGTATCAACCATTTTTGGATTATCTTACTCATTAGATGATTTATTGGTTTTACCCTTGTTTTTATTCTTACCTCTTGGTTGTTGAAATGAAGTGGATCGAACTGCATTCACCTTGGAGGTTTGAGTAGGAGTGGAATTAGTTTTGTCATCTTAAACTAAACTTGGTTCCAAAGTAGGTTTTGTTGGATATTTCAATGGACGAGGAGCATTAGGGTTCATATCATATAGTGTGCTGGACTGGGAGTATACCAAGTCCAAACATTGCACATGACTAATATCCTGCTCCTCAGTAACAACATTTCCCATAGAAACATCACGGGAAATGGGAGGCAAGAGAGACTTTGTAAGCCAATACAAAAGGAGTTGGTCTGGGATGGGAGCTTTAATCAACCGTCTCCGCCATCTCCACTCATGAATATGATTGGGTATGTGGTTGGAAGAGGATTGTCAGAGTGAGGTGAAAATATTGATACCATTCTCATACCATATAGGTAAATGAAAATAAGTTAGAAAAACCATGGAAAGAGAATTAAAGTTGAAAAAGGAGTTTACGCGACATCTCAATATACCATTTCGTTGCGGCACCTGTAAGTGTTCTCTATAAAAGTATAAGATGGATGAAGTCATCCATAAAAGAGTTAGAAGAAAATGATAAATGGAAAGTCATAACATGATTGTTAAGATATTCCCCAGTTTTTCCATCAAATTTTTGGATGTTGGACGGTAATTTGGCAGGGATGGCGTGACAAAATGGAGCATGTTGAATGTGATCATTGGTCAAATGTGATATTTATGGAAGATCTAACGTAGCCAAGAATGTAAGTTTTTGGTTGGCCTGTGGATACTCGTGATAATCATATGGCATAGGAACACTAGTAGGACCATATCGAAGTTGTGGCGATATGGAAAAGATGGATGGTCCTCCCATATATGGTGGTTTCCCAAGTTGTCCACCCATGAAATGGGGTTTTCCAAATTGTCCACCCATATAAGGTGGTTTTCCTAGTTTTCCACCCATGTACTATGAATAAATTGATGGACCTCTTACATATTGCAGTTGAACTGATGGTGCCCCCATGTATTGAGGTTGAAGGTACTGTTGTGCTGGAATGATGGGGTTTACAGGTTGAATGGGAAGAGTTCCTTGTGGAATATTTCTCCTCAAGTAGGGTTGACCCCATAAAGGGTTAGAATTTCTTGGAAATGGATGTTTGGGATACATGTCGGAGGTAGTAGGGATAGAAGGAATAGCAGGAGCAAAGTTCCCCTAAGCAAGTTGATGTTGCAACCATGAAGTTTCCCCCCTAGTAAAAAATTTCCCTACAGCTGAAGGTTTCGCCCCAGTTGAAGGTTTGCCTCCCATTGAAGATTGACCTCAAATGTAGGGTGTACTTATTTGGGATGGTTGATATGGAGGTTGAGTATCTTATGTAACCATGGTTGTACAAATGACATGATTGTTGGTAATCTGACCGATGGAATGACCAAGTAAATAACTTGGTTTGTGAATGTGTGGAAAGAGTGAAGTAGGAACATTAACTGACCCATGTGAAAAGGAATATGTGTGTGCAAGTGGTTGAGTCAAGGTTACCTAGGTCACTGATGTTTCCAGTAAAGTGGAAGAAGCAATAGTATCAACTATAGGAGTTGTTGAAAATTATGAGTTCCCAAGTCATTGAGGAAAACAAAAAGATGATGAGTTGACACCAAAATATTGTGTAGTGGTGGAACTGGGTGGTAAATAGTAAGAAGAATAGGAATCAATATATCTCTTTTATGCTGGATCACTGACTAGTTGGCCAAGTGGATCAGTAAAAGGAGGATTCATGTAAGATGCAAGGCTTTCAACGACAGTAGTCACCAATTCTTCTACGTGATGGCCACTTTCAGAAGGTATACTCCCAGTATCAGAAGTTTGAACTTTGATCATTCCTTCAGTAGAAACATTGTGCCGAGGTTCCTGAGGGTCAGGTTCCATACCTTATATATTGTGAAATCTTTGATCTTAAGGATGACTATGAAATTCAAAGAGACATACCCCTAAGAAAACTAAAAGAAATCAACCAACCAACAGTAGGCTCAAGGATCTTCCAAGGACGAGATTTCAAGCCATAAAAAAAGAAAGGAGAATAAATTACCCCGACCTCTATTGAAAAACTGAAGGGGGGGGGGGGGGGAATCAGTTCTTACCATGCTTAAACAATTATTCTTCTTTTAAACTCTTTGAAGAAACACTGAATGATGATCACAATAATGTAGGGAAATAAACAATGTCACATTCAACATCAGTCACATATATGAGAAACACAGAGACAGATATTTCCTGAGGAAACCCATACAGGGTAAAAACCTCTTTTTCTTTATATGATAAGTAATAGGTACATAATTTACATTATCATACATATAAGCACCGACTCATAATGAGGCTCCAACCTCTGTTTTGCAAGCTGCAACTTGCTGAGAGCACCAACTCTCTGTTTTCTCTAGCACCCACTAGAAGGAAGCACCAACTCCCTAGTTTCTATAGCACCAACTAGAAGGAAGCACCAACTCCCTGGTTTATCTAGCACCAACTAGAAGGAAGCACCAACTCCCTGAGTATTTCCAACACCAACTGGATGGAAGCACCAACTTCCAATCATATAGGCACCAACCTGTATAACAGAGAACAAGAGTTCTTCCTTGCACCACCCTACCACCCTGGTTTCTCTGGTTGCAACCAGATGGGAGCTACAACTCCCTGTGTTCAAGCACCCACTTGAACCTATGAGGACAAAAATTCTCCCTAGCACCTCCCTTCCACCCTGAAATATAAATCTTTGCTACTGAAACTTATTACAGTGATATGATGTTCAACAATGACTTAACAGACTCATCATTGTTCTGCTGCATTTCGTTGCTCTGTCTACCTCATTTCCTTTCTGCACACATGACTTTCACTGTCTTTTCTTATGATTTTTATGCTCTGTGTGCCATGTCCATTCATTGCACAATTCCTCTTCTGTTCAATTTAGCTGCTGCACTCTCCTCCTTCTTCACACATGAATCACCTTCACCAACAACAACCACAACAAACTCCAACAGCAACGACAACTCCTTCTCTTCTCTGTACTGTGTATATATAGCTTATGTGCATCTTGTGCATGCAATATTCACCATTCCTCTGCATTCTCATACCGCACCAATCTCCTCCACATCTCAAGTTCTCTATGTGATCATCATCGGGACTCTTCAACTTCTTTGGAAGTTCAACCCCTGTGTCTATCATCATTAGGTGTTATGCCGAGATTCCTTTTTCTCTCTGGCAGTTGAGACTCTTTGTCTTCTCTGTTACAGTCGAGCTCATCCTTTCTGTTTCAGTTACAAGCTGTAACCCTCATCCAGCTGTCAATTTCCTCCATGAATTGTCTTCATTCCATTGGCAGATTCCATGTAACTCTTCAGCTCCTCTGGAAATCACACAGAAGTCTCTTCGCATCCTCTGGTAGAAACCATCAATGGTTTCTAGCAGTTTCAGTGTGTCGTGCAATAGTAGCCCTCTAATCTCCTTTAGTTTCATCTGCACCATTGAATGATCTTCATTAAACTTGCCTTTATTTCATATTTCAGCATTTCGTTAATCCTGCTGTGAAGTTTCTTAACTTTCCAAGTCGCGATCCCCGAACCGCCAAAAAGGAGCTTGTCTGCACATACTCTTCTCTTCAGCTCTTCGATGGTGTAGCTCTTCGATGGTGTGACCACCGGCTGAGACCACATGCTTATGCATAAAGTTCTTTCGTGATTTCATATTTCATGAATCTGGAGATGAGGCATCTCGAATCTCCAAGTCGAGATCCCCGAAACCCCGAAATGGAGATTATCTGAACTGACTCCTTCCCTTCTCATGACCACCGACGATGACCACAGGCTGTGCCAAAAAGGCGCTTCATATTTCAAGAGTTTATAAACTTCATCTGATTGATGGTTGAAATCTCCATAGATCTCATGGTCTAGATCTTATTGCGATCTTGCATTTTGTTGTTCCTTAGATGGAGATTCTCGTCACTCCAAGTCACGATAGGCGAGGCTTCGAGATGGAACTCAGATCAACGGTCCACATTCTTAGTGATCCGACGGTCCTAATCTTTTTGCGATCTCGCATCTCATTGTTCCTTAGATATAGGTTCTTGTGACTCCAAGTCACGATAGGCAAATCTCCGAGATGGGGCTCAGATCAATGGTCCACATTCTTGGTGATCCGATGGTACTAATCTTTTCGTGATCTCGCATCTTGTTGTTCCTTAAATGGAGATTCTTGTCACTCCAAGTCATGATAAGCGAAGCTCTGAGATGGAGTCAGATCAATGATCAAGATCAAACCTTGATCTGACGGCTAAGATCAAACCTCGATCTGATGGTTAAGATCAAACCCCGTTCCTTTGACTTTCCAGTCAACAACATGACGATATTTCGCCACGTGTCCTATGGACCCAATGGTTCATATCTTGTCATGATTTCGACACTTCACAGGCCTTCTTTATGCTTGATCAATGGTCCACATTCCTTGGTGATCTGATGGTCAAGATCTTTTCATGAATTCGCATATCGCGAGTTTGAGCCTCTTTCCTTTGAATTTCCTGACCTACGAAACTCCGAAATGGAGTCTTTGTGGTGCTCTGATCTTTCGCCATGCGTCCTGTTGATCCAATGGATCATGACTATCATATCCACCTTGCAGCTTCACCATATCTAACGGTTATTGGTCCTTCGTACTTACCCTCGATCCTACGGCCCAGATCTTCTCGTGATTTCGCCACTTCGTCATGTGAGTTCTCGACACCTTCAAGTCCCGATCTACGAAATCTTGACTCTGCGCTAGTTCCTCCTGATCTTACTTTATTCATGTTTTTCCATCGATGCACACTCTGATCCTTCTTCCTTTACTCATTCCATCTTCGCTGCTGTACTTGCCATCAATGACAAGCATACACTACCTATAAAACATGCCAACAATATCCCCCTTTGTCATTGATGGAAACTAAGGCACCCAAATTCTTTTCTCCCCCTTTGACATCAATGTCAAAGAAGAGACATGCTCCCCCTGAGCTGTTGCAGTAATTTTAGGAGGCATTAGATATTCAAACAATAAAAAAAATCTCCCCCTAACAAGATGGACTCTTTTAGGTGTGAAACGAAATGACACCCAACTTCTGTCTAAGATATTCAAACGGTGTCTTGGATAGGGGTTTAGTAAAGATGTCTGCAATTTGTTCTGTAGTGGGAATGTAATGGACCTGAACAATCTGATTGGTGACCTGTTCTCTCAGAAAATGATATTTTATGGGAATATGTTTGGTCTTGGAGTGGAATATAGGATTTTTAGACACACTGATGGCACTAGTGTTATCACAATGAATTGGGATCGGTGCAATGCATTTTACCTCTAAGTCTGCAAGTGTCTGAATCATCCATAACACCTGAGTGCAACAGGTGGCAACATCAATGTACTATGCCTCTGTGGTTGATAAAGAAATGGAACCTTGCTTTTTACTGAGCCATGCTACTAAGGAGTCACCCAAGAAGAATGCTCCTCCACTGGTGCTTTTTCTCTCATCAACACAGTTTTCCCAATCTACATCTGAATAAGCAGTCAACTGAAGATTTTGATTTCTTGGATACCACAGACCATAAGTTATTGTTTCTTTTAAATACTTGAATATCCTTTTGACATCTTGCAAATGACTTTGTTTAGGTGCATCCTGATATCTTCCTACCATTCCTACAACATGCATTATGTCTGGGCGAGATGATGTGATGTACAATAGGCTTCCTATCATTGATTGATATGAGCTTTGATCAACATCAGGTGAATCATCATACTTTCTTAGTTTACATCCAGTTACCATAGGTGTACCCACAAGTTTAGAATATTCCATTTGAAACCTTTTCAGCATTTCTCTTAGGTATTTTTCTTGAGAAATGAACATCCCTTCGGGCCTCTGAGTAATTTGCAGACCAAGGAAAAATGACAGTTCTCCTATCATGGACATTTCAAATTCAAACTCCATGGCAGAAGAAAACCATTGTACCAGTGAATCTTTATTACATCCAAAGATGATGTCATCTACATAGACCAGTACGATGAGCAAATCATTATCCTTTGTATTAATATATAGATTGTTGTCGACTGTTCCTCTCTTGAACCCTTTGTTTTTGAGATACGTATCCAGTCTATGATACTAGGCTCGAGGGGCTTGTTTTAAGCCATATAAAGCTTTCTTCAACTTGCATACTAAGTCAGATTTATCCGACAATTTGAAACCCTCTGGTTGTTCCATATAGAATTCTTCACTTAAATCTCCATTGAGAAAGGCTGAATTGACATCCATCTGGTAGACTTTAAACCTTTTATGACAAGCATAGGCAATAAACATTCTGATAGCTTCTAATCTTGCTACAGGCGCAAATGTTTCATCAAAATCCAGTCCTTCTATCTGAGCATAGCCTTTACAGACTAACCTATCTTTGTTCCTGATAACTTGTCCTTGCTCGTTCAACTTATTCTTAAAGATCCATTTGGAGCCAATGATGTTTTTACCTTCGGGTCTTTGAACCATCTCCCATGTATTGTTTTTCTCAATCTGATCAAGTTCTTCATTCATTGCTTTAACCCAATGATCATCTTTGTTGGCCTCATTAAAATTCTTTGGTTCTAGCATGGATATGAGAGCTATATGAGAATGTTTGGTGGTTTTGATTAGCTTTCTCCTGGTTTGTACACCTTTGTATTTTTCTCCAATTATCTGACTTGTAGGGTGATTCTTTTGAATGATTCTGGAGGAAGAATTTGTAGTTGACTGTTGATTTGAGTTTGTCTGTGTGTCTGAGTCTTCATCTGATTCAGAGTTTTCATTTTCTGATTCTTGGACTTGTTCATCTTCAGCTTTAGCTGTGTCTTCTGTAGAAGACTCATTACCGTACACCTCTTTTGCTGGGATTCCTTCATCAATTTTTACATCAATACAGTCAACCATTTTATGCAGCCTCTTATTATAGCATCTGTAT
>JZKD02S1657575.1:229883-241746 GCA_000966675.3 Picea glauca
TATCAAATCTCCTGGATTTGTGCTTCTCTTCACCTTCATAGTTCTGATCATGTTTCTTGTGTGGACATTTATTTGAAAAATGACCTATCCTTCCACATTTAAAGCATTTGAAAGGAAGTTTACCTTTGTATTTGCCCAATCCCTTCTTCAGTCTCTTCACAAATTTTTCTTCAATTTCATCGGGCTCAGAATACTCATTCTTGTCTTCTTTAAATGATGCTTCTCTAGAAGTGGGTTTATCTTTAACTATTCTCATTTCGTATGCAGTCAGTGTTCCTAGAAGTTGATCAAACTGCAAGGTTTTTAGATCATTAAGTTCTTCTATAGCAGAGACCTTCGGGTTGAACCTATCTGGGAGAGATCTCAAGATTTTCTGAACTAATGAAGGTTCCCCAATTGTTTCACCAAGTGCCTTCATTGCATTTACCAATTCTTCTATTCTCAGAAAGTATTTTCCAATAGTTTCACTTCCTTGATTTTCAGTTGTTCAAACTGTATTCTGTAGGTTTGAAGCTTTGCATCCTTTACCTTTCCATTACCCTCATAATTGTTAATGAGTTTGTCCCACATTTCTTTGGCAGTTTCTAGGTGCATAACTTTTACGAATTATTCTTCTGCAAGTCCACTCAAGATAGCATTCATAGCCTTAGTGTTGAAGCTAAATTCTAGTTTGTCATCCTTATTAGCTAGCAAAACTGGCTTTACATAACCAGTATCTACCACATACCAGACATCTGCGCCTAAGGCCATTATGTAGGTTCTCATTCTAACTTTCCAGAAGGCAAAGTTTGTTCCATTGAAGAGAGGGGCCTTATTGGTTGAATTTCCTTCATATCTTGACATGTTTAAGCTCTAGGATCTACCCTTAGGTAAAAGGGTCCAGCTCTGATACCAATTGTTGGACAACTGAGAGGGGGGGGGTGAATCAGTTATTACCGTGCTTAAACAATTATTCTTATTTTAAACTCTTTGTAAAAACACTGAATGATGATCACAATAATGCAAGGAAATAAACAATGGCACATTCAACATCAGTCACATATATAAGAAACACAGAGACAAATATTTCCCAAGGAAACCCATACAGGGTAAAAACCTCTTTTTATTTATATGATAAGTAATAGTTACATTCTTTACATTATCATACATATGAGCACCAACTCATAATGAGGCTCCAACCTCTGTTTTGCAAGCTGCAACTTGCTGAGAGCACCAACTCTCTGTTTTGTCTAGCACCCACTAGAAGGAAGCACCAACTCCCTGGTTTCTCTAGCACCAACTAGAAGGAAGCACCAACTCCCTAGTTTCTCTAGAACCAACTAGAAGGAAGCACTAACTCCCTGAATGTTTCCAGAACGAACTGGATGGAAGCACCAACTTTCAATCATACAGGCACCAACCTGTATAACAGAGAACAAGAGTTCTTCCTTGAACCACCCTACCACCCTGGTTTCTTTGGCTGCAACCAGATGGGAGCTACAACTCCCTGTATTCAAGAACCCACTTGAACCTATGAGGACAAAAATCCTCCATAGCACCTTCCTTCCAACCTGAAATATAAATCTTTGCTACTGAAACTTATTATAGTGATATGATGTTCAACAATGGCTTACCAGACTCATCACTGTTCTGTTGCATTTTGTTTCTCTGCCTACCTCATTTCCTTTCTGCACACATGACTTGCGCTATCTTTTCTTCTACTTTTTATTCTCTGTGCATCATGTCCATTCACTGCACATTTCCTCTTCTGTTCAATTCAGCTGCTGCACTCTCCTCCTTCTTCACACATGAATCACCTTCACCAACAACAACCACAACAAAATCCAACAACAACGAAAACTCCTTCTCTTCTTTGTACTGTGTATATATATAGCTTCTGTGCATCTTATGCATGCAATATTCACCATTCCTCTGCATGCTCATACCGCGCCAATCTCCTCCACATATCAAGTGCTCTACGTGATCATCATCGGGACTCTTCAACTTCTCTGGCAGTTCAACCCCTGTGTCTATCATCACTAGGTGTTATGCCAAGATTCCTTTTTCTCTCTGGCAGTTGAGACTCTTTGTCTTCTCTGTTACAGTCGAGGTCATCCTTTCTGTTTCAGTTATGAGCTCTAACCCTCATCCAACTGTCAATTTCCTCCACGAATCGTCTTCATTCCACTGGTAGATTCCATGTAACTCTTTAGCTCCTCTGGAAATCACATAGAAGTATCTTCGCATCCTCTGGTAGAAACCATCAATGGTTTCTAGCAGTTTCACTATGTCATGCAACAGTAGCCCTCCGATCTCCTTTAGTTTCATCTGCACCATTGAATGATCTTCATTAAACTTGCCTTTATTTCTTATTTCGACATTTCGTTAATCCCGCTGTGAAGTTTCTCGACTTTCCAAGTTGCGATCCCCGAACCACCGAAAAGAAGCTTGTCTGCACGTACTCTTCTCTTCATCTCTTCGATGGTGTGACCACCGGCTGAGACCACACGCTTATGCATAAAGCGATTTCACATTTTGTGAATCTGGAGATGAGGCATCTCGACTCTCCAAGTCACGATCCCTGAAAACCCGTAATGGAGCTTATCTGAAATGACTCCTTCCCTTCTAGTGACCACCGGCGGTGACCATAGGCTATGCCAAAAAGGCACTTCATATTTCATGAGTTTATAAACTTCATCTGATCGACGGTTGAAATCTACATAGATCTGATGGTCCAGATCTTATCACGATCTCACATTTCGTTGTTCCTTAGATGGAGATTCTTGTCACTCCAAGTCGCGATAGGCGAGGCTTCGAGATGGAACTCAGATCAACGGTCCACGTTCTTGGTGATCCGACGGTCCTAATATTTTTTCGATATCACATCTCGTTGTTCCTTAGATGGAGGTTCTTGTCACTCCAAGTCACGATAGGTGAAGCTCTGAGATGGGGCTCAGATCAATGGTCCACGTTATTGGTGATCTGATGGTCCTAATCGTTTCATGATCTCACATCTCGTTGTTCCTTAGATGGAGTTTCTTGTCACTCCAAGTCATGATAGGCAAAGCTCCGAGATGGAGTCAGATCAACGATCAAGATCAAACCTTGATCTGACAACTAAGATCAAACCTCGATCTAATGGTTAAGATCAAACCCTGTTCCTTTGACTTTCCATTCAGCGACATGACGATCTTTCACCACATGTCCTATGGACCCAATGGTTCATATCTTGTCATGATTTTGACACTTCACAGGCCTTCTTTATGCTTGATCAACGGTCCACATTCCTTGGTGATCTGACGGTCAAGATATTTTCGTGAATTTGCATATCGCGAGTTTGAGCCTCTTTCCTTTGAATTTCCTGACCTACGAAACTCCGAAATGGAGTCTTTGTGGTGCTCTAATATTTTGCCACGCTTCCTCTTGATCCAATGGACCACGACTGTCATATCCGCCTTGCAGCTTCACCATATCTAACGGCTATTGGTCCTTCATACTTACCCCCGATCCTACGGCCCAAATCTTCTCACGATTTCACCACTTCGCCGTGTGAGTTCTCGACACCTTCAAGTCCCAATCTACGAAATCCCGACTCTGTGCTAGTTCCTCCTGAGCTTACTTTGTTCATGTTTTTCCATTGATGCACACTCTGATCCTTCTTCCTGTACTCATGCCATCTTCGTTGCTTTACTTTCCATCAATGACAAGCATATGCTGCCTGTAAAACATGCCAACAACCTCCACGTAATATCCCTTCTTGGTGCAAGAAACCCTCTCTTTCATGGGATCACCCTCCAAGGGTACTCAAAGTGTGATATGACATCTACCCTAGGTACCATGGGAATCCCTGCATAGTCACCTCTGTAGATACATAATAAAGGCCACTAAGGTTACCAACACATAGTCAACCTTTGTGTGGGTATAGTCAATAGTCAAGACCGAATGCATGGGTAGGATATCAAAGTAGGAATCTCTTGAAGAGAACTGTAGAAAAGTGGACTAGGAAGACTCCTGAGGACCCTGAATGGATTCATAATTCACAAAGAATTGAGACCAAATGAAACCAGTGGTTTTCTCAAGAAAAACCCCCAATATATTCTCGTTCCACTATGATTGGTTAAGATTTGGAGGGGTAATCTTCGCTTCTCTTTCACACATGACCTCATTTTTATCCCCTGTGTAAGAGGGGGTTCTCAATTATCTTATACAAAAGTTGGATTTGTACACTTGATATTGTTCTACACTCTATTTAGCAGTATTGGATGATTTACTCGCTTTCTCTAGTCCAAAGACCCTAATCCTGTGCTATTGTTGGTGTGCTAAAACAAAAAAATGTCCTAGTTGATTTTATTAGCACGGGGTTGATTTTAATGGATTTTTACTCAAAGGGTTTATGGAGGTGAAACTGATGATGTGTGAAAGACTCAACTCCAATAGAATGCAAAATAATGATATTCATTCTGTTCTTTTCGATGAATTCTATGTATGGGAAGGAGAAGAGTTCTATTCTTCCTAACACAAGAAAGAACTAAAAACTTTGCAACTTTCAATTTCGGGGATCAATATGATGCCAAAAATCCAAGCAAATGTGTCCAAAAATAAAAATGCAGATGAAAATCTAGATCTTCTTCCAAATGTATAACAAAACAAATCCATAAAGAATGCAAAAAAAAATTCTTCGTTTGATTATGCATGCAAAATTTTTCGCTTCTTAATTTTCAAGAGAAATGAAAAAGATCTATGTTTGACATAGAGAAAGATGAGGAAAAAATTGAAATCAAACAAATTTCACTCAAAAAATATGAGAACATAAATAAAACAAGTGTGGGATAACGTTCTCAATTAAATACTCAAAAACACAAAGGAGAATGAAGACAAATAGTCATGAAAAAACCTCATAACATGAGAAACAAAAACAAGGTTATGGTAGATGAGAGAGTACTAATCATCTAGAAAATAAAGATCTTTCAATGAATATGAAATGTCTCACAACAAATAATCCAATGAAAAGTAAAAATAAGGAAAGGAAAATTACTGATAATTTCAAGTTCTCAGACAAGCACAGTCAGAAACAAACTAGGAGTTTCTGGGCTAAAAGACTAGGCAATCTTCAAGCACACAAGTGGACTGAAAAGAGGATGAAAAATAAAACAAAAAAATATTTAATAAGAGAGATGGTTAATCTCATCCAATTGTTTGTAACTGATCACAAAGACTCAAGATATAACCCCCAACAATCATAAGGAAAAATGAGCAAAATCTGAGAAAAAAGCAGAAAACAGGGCTAAACATTTGAACTGCTATAGGAGTTTGCTCCCACTGAAATGCATCCAAGGCATCCAATGGGGATGGCCACCTCCAAATGGTATATAAATAGGCATCCAGGTATCTATGTGGTAGTTAGACAAGGGGTGACCAAGGGGTAACAATCTCTTTTCAGGGATGTTGTAGGATCAAATTTGATGAAATTTGTCAGAGAAAGTCAGGGTTTTGATGAGTAGAAGGGTTTCAAAGAAAAAGAATAAAGGTGTGTATAAATTGAAAGGATTAAAAGGGATAGAAACCTAATAATAAATATATGGTTCTCTCACAGTGGTCTCCAATTTACTGTGGTGATAATTCTCCCCTTGTAGGCAGGTTGAGCTCCCCTCACTTGGGTTTCCTACAAGTGAGATATCCTCTAACAAATGGAAACTAACATCCTCCTAAAAAAAGATTCTATTTTCTTGTGGGAGAGTTGAGAGAGAAGGATAAGAGGTATTTTCACCTAATTTGTGAAGTTTATCCTTGTTTCTCCAATGTTTGAGCTCTGATCCAAGCATCTCCCTCATGAAGTCAAGCCTGCAAGAATATAGAAAGCTTCTCTTACTAATATCTATGATTAGGTAATAGAAACCCTACCAATTTATAACTTACACCAAATAATCATATAGACATTAATTGAACAAGAAATTTTAAGAGAAACTACCCAAGTTCCTATATTCAATGAAAAGAAAGAAGTTTACAACTTGATGATGTTGCAATCCTCCCAGCTTTCTTGTAACATACCCAACCACCCACAAGTCAGGGAATGCTACCCTCAAGCCCACACTTGGACTTCTTACTCTTACTGATACCTTCTTTAATTAATAAGAACACATAAGATACAAGATTTAGCGACATGCACAGTAATATCCAAAAAACATGCATAAGCTAAGATTTAGTTAACAATAATTAAAATACACAATGGAATACATTCATACACAGATAATAACATCACAATAGAGAGAACTTATCTTTATAAAAAGGTGACACCAACTGGCTGTAGACCAAGGACGTTCCACCCAACCGTAGACACCACTTCTCCAAATCTCAACAACAATGTCACCCCTGAGCCAGGGCTATGAATCCACAAAGACGGTTCCAGACTGTACTTGGGTTCCCAAACCATACATCTCTCAATATCTCACAGGTTTCCCAGCACCCAGAACAATCCAAGTACCCAAATCTCTTCCACCCAGCCTGTACCATCCAAGAGAATGGACCCCCACCCTTCTCTACCACACAGTCCCTCAGGGAGTCCTTCTCCTTTTTCCAGGGCCTCCAACACAAATGGTCTAGAATATCAATGATGGAACTCTCAAGACTCACATTTGTGAGAAAAATAGGGCACAAGCCAATGCATCTCAGATATGCAGGCCCCAAGTCATGGATGGATTGCACCAGTGACCATTACAACCATCTATCTCATGGCTAATTATCAACAGTTCAATTCCCTTTCCCCAAGAAAAGAAACAGATGAGGATGGATCAATGGATGGGTGAGTGAGTGAGTGCATGAAAGTACATGAGGGAAATGAATGAACGTACAAGAAAATCAGTTAACAAGCCATCAGTCGAACCCCCCATCAGACCAGAGGTGGGTTTAAGTAACTTCATGGGGAATCAAGAACCTCTTGGCCTTCCCCAAGAATATCACATAGCCGATCCCCTCCCTTAGGAAAAAAGGGTAATTGACATAGGGATAAAAACTTAGCCCCTCAAGCCCCCTCTCTTGTGGAATCATAGCCCCCTATAACTCTAGTCTTTATCCGTCTAGTAGCCATCCATGCATTTATTATTAATAATGATAGAAAACATTACATGTCTTGGGAACACTGGACTTTTAATAATTGTTTGGGCACCCTAGCCTCTCAGCATTATAACAATACATTATTTAAAATGGGGGTTCAAAACTTGGGGTGTTACATCCCCTCCCCCTTATTTTGGCATTGTCCTCATTGCATATACAAAATAGAGATCAAAATCTCAAATTTATTCAAAATGTTGTGGGTACTCTACCTGCATGGCATATTCATGCTCCCAGGTAGAATCTTCAGGACCATAGTAGGTCCACTAAACTTCTACTAGCTCTATAACTCGATTCCAGAGCATTTTGACTTTTCTGTCCAATACCCGCACTGCCTGAACCTAAAAATCTCCCTCTCTCTCTACCTGAATCAGATGCCAATCAATAACATGGTTAGGTTCATGTACATATTTCTTTGGTAAAGATACATGAAATAAATTATGCACATTCATGGAAGAAGGCAATGCAAGAATGTATGCAACTGGCCCTATTCTATCCAATATTTCAAATGGACCATAGAATCTGGCTACCAACTTTGTACAACTACCTAATTTCAAAGAGCTTTTCTTCGGATTCAGTTTCAAAATTACATGCTCCCCTAATTTAAATTATCTAGTTGTCATGTTTTTGTCTGCATAAACTTTCTGTCTATCCTGAGATACCTTTAAATTCTTCTTGATCTTAACCACCTGGTCTTCGATGTCCTTGAGAAAATCCATCCCAAGTACTACTCTATCTGCTAGGTTGTCCCAACTTATTGGAGTATCGAATTTCATACCATACAAGGCTTCAAATGGGATCATTCTTAATGAATCTTGATACCCATTATTATATGAAAACGGAAACAAGTGTAAGTAATCTTCCCACTTAGATGGCTTATCCATCACATACATTCTCAACATATCTTCAATTATTCGATTGACCCTATCTGTTTTCCCATCTGTCTGGGGATGATATGATGTGTTAAAGCTTATATTTGTGCCAAATCCTTTAAACAATCCCCCTCCAGAAATTGGAGGTAAACTTTGTATCTCTATCCGAGACAATTGTCCTAGGTATTCCATGTAACCTAGCAATTTCCTTGATGAAAATTTCAGCAATATTAGCCATTGTATGCGTTGTCTTCACTGGCACAAAATGAGTAGCCTTTGTTAATTTGTCAATCACCACCATGATTGAATCATGTTGCTTATTCGTTTTGGGTAATCCTGTGATGAAATCCATGGTGATCACTTCCCATTTCTTCTCTGGAATTGGCAATGGCTGTAGCAAACCCACTGGGTGCCTATGCTCGACCTTCACCTTTTGACATTCCATACATCAAGTGATGTAATCAGTAACATCCATCTTCATTCCCGACCAAAAGAAATGGCTTCTTACTGCTGTAATTGTTTTTTGGTAACCAAGATGTCCAACATAAGGAACATCATGCATTTCCTTCAGTACCAAATTCCTCAGTTCTCCGAAGTTAGGAACATAGATTCTATTTTTATGCATGAGTAATCCATCTTCCCTTACCTCATACTCCTTTATTTTATGTTGTACATTTCCTTTCTATAAGTTTTCCTTTACCTGTAGGTAATGATGATATGTAACAAGACCATCTAAAATTCTTCTCTTCAAGTCTGACTGATGCATATTGACAGGAGCAGCATGCATGAGATGCACTCTTCTACTAAGCGCATCAACAAATTTATTCTCATTTCCTTTGATATGCTTGATATCGAAGTCATATTCACTTAAAATTCTAGCCATCTTGTTTTCCTGGCGTTCAAGGTCGACTGTTCAAAAAGATACTTCAGGCCAATGTGGTCTGTCCTTAATTCAAATTTCTTCCCCATGAGATAATGCTTATGCATCCTCAAGGCATGAACAATGGCAACAAGTTCCAAGTCATGCGTGGCATAGTTCCTCTCATGTTCCTTAAGCTATCTGGACTCATATCCAATGACATGTCCATTTTGTGCGAGGACTCCCTCAAGTCCTTCCTTACATGCATTTGTACATACCACAAAAATTTCATTTGGGTTAACAATATTTAACAGAGGTGCAATAGTAAGTAATTCCTTCAACTGATTAAAATTATTTTCACACTTGAGTGTCCATTCAAATTTAGTTCCCTTCTTTTGCAAAGAAGTGATGGGATGAGGAATCTTAGAGAACCCTACTATGAACCTTTTGTAGTAGCCATCTAATCCCATAAAATATCTGACGTCTGACACATTTCTTGTTGTTGTCCATCCTCTAATGGATTCGATCTTATCTAGATCTACTGTTATGCCCTGCTCTGAAATAATGTGTCCCAAGTAATGGATCTTCTTTTGATAAAAATAACACTTACTCAACTTGGCATACAACTGATGTTGTCTCAGTACTTGCAACACCAATCTTAAGTGATGTTCATGCTCCTCTTCATACTTAGAATAGATAAGTATGTCATCCAAGAATACTATGACAAACTTATCCAAATAATTTTTGGATATGTCGTTCATTAAGCACATGAAGACAACTGGTGCATTGGTCAGTTCAAATGGCACCACTACAAATTCATAATGCCCATACCTAGTCCTAAAGGTTGTCTTATGAATGTATTCTTCCTTGATTCTTACCTGATGGTATCCTACCCTCGATTCAATCTTTGAGAATATATTTTCTCCTCTTAGCTGATCAAAGAGGTCATCAATTAGGGGTAGATGATACTTTTTCTTTATAGTGTACTTGTTCAGCTGTCAGAAGTCAATACACAGGCTCAAGGTTGCATCCTTCTTTTTGAAAAAAAGTATTGGTTCTCCCCAAGGTGAAACACTTGGATGTATGTACCCTTTCTTCAACAATTCCTCCAACTGCATTTGTAATTGTTTTAAATATGGTGTGCTCATTCTATAAGGTGTTTTTGAAACCGGGGAAACTCCTGGCACTAAATCAATTTGAAAATCTATCTCCCTTCTTGGTGGCAATCCAGGTATTTCTTGGAATACATCTTCATTTCCTATAGTACTGAGGAATGTTTGAGGCTTGGCCCTTTTGTATTATTTGGCTCTTCCACATGAGATGTATACAATTGACATCCTTTCCTAAAACATATTTTTAGCTGTAAGGCTGAAATCTCCCTTATAGAGATGGGTCTTGGAACTCCTTTTACAGTGATCTATTTTCCATTTCCATCAAGACATGTAAATGTATTTTTATGACAATCTAAGACAAAATGATGCTTTTCCAACCAATCCATTCCAATCAGAATATCATAAGATCCCAATAGTATGATATTTAGATCCATACTAGTATTCACGCCATTAAGACTTATGGAACAACTTCTGACCATATCATGGATTCTTCTTTTGGTTCCAGTGGCTAACTGAACTAAACTTACTTTTCGAAGTTTAGTTTTCTCCAAATGTAATCTATCCACTATCTTAGGATCAATGTAGCAATCACTTTCTCTTAAATCAATCAAAATAACAACAAGCTAATTTATGATCTTACCTTCTACCACGATCATATTGGATTGGTACTTTGCTTGTCGATCATTTAAAGATGCATAGATTCTTCCCATATCTTCGACTATTGTAGCTTCTTGGAGGTTGTGCACAATCTTCACTCTATCCTTTCTGTGTGGGAAATCCTTGTACAAGTGATCTTCCTTGCATCCACAACATTGGATTAGTGGTCTTCCCATTTTTCCCAAGGAATCTTCCTTCTTGAAATCTACCTTAGAATAGTGATCTTCATGATTTCTATTAGGCTCATTCCTATTGAAGGAAGGTTTGAATCCTTTCCTCCTCTGATCAGACTTCTCATTTTTCTTGTCCTTCCAATATTTATGCAGGGATTCTCTTCCCTAGCCTTTCTCATATAGGTATTTAGCCTTCTTGATGGCTTCAGTCAAGGTCTTGGGCTCATCATACTTGATATTTTCCTTATAAAAGGTTGGAAGTCCACTTAGAAGTATTTGTATTTTCACTTTCTCATCACCAATGAACCTGGCATACTTTAATAATCCCAAGAACTTCTTCTCGCATTCTACCATAGTCATGCTTCCCAACCTGAGTTCAAAGAACTCCTTCATTTTCTTGTCATAGAAATGCTCTAAGAGGTACTCCTTATGGAATTACTTCTTGAGTTGCTTCCAAGTGATCCTACTCTCATTAATGTGCTCCAATTTCATCAGTTGGTCCCACCACATTGTATCTTTCCTGTGTAAATGGTAGGTGGAAATCCTGGCTTCCATATTTGATGAATAGTTATGCAACTGAAAATATCTTCTGATAAGCAACAATACTTCGACATCATCTTGCCTTTCTCTTTAACTCTCAAAGGAAGGTGGCTTGAGCTTCCTCAAATCTCCTTGCAAACTATCTACCTCTTGTTTCCTTCTTTGGTGTCTGACAGGAGATACCTCTAGACTACTTATGGGATCATCCAATGCATACAAATTTCTTTCTGAGTAAGGAGGTGAGTGGTGTCAATGATCTCTACTAGCACTTCTGGAATAACCAACTCTCCCATGATCATCCCTTCTTTCATGGCACCTGGATTATTCCTCTTATATTGAGTTTGATCCCTTGTTCATTTGTCTCTGCAACTGATTTAATCTCTGCAACACTTGAGCATTTATCTGAATTTTGTCTCTCATCAGTCTCTTGTTGTCTTCTTTATAGCTCTTGTTAAGAACCAAACATCAATATAGCATAGAAAAA
This sequence comes from Picea glauca, assembly GCA_000966675.3. NCBI lineage: Eukaryota > Viridiplantae > Streptophyta > Pinopsida > Pinales > Pinaceae > Picea > Picea glauca. Next base: position 241,667 of record JZKD02S1657575.1, read on the forward strand.
CCTCAAGAAAAGTACTAAACGCCTTGAAAAAGAGATAATTTCAGATAATAAGCCTCTTCGAGGGGGCAACCTCCTTTTAC
>JZKD02S1657575.1:248002-279259 GCA_000966675.3 Picea glauca
TAAATAAAATAACATTACTAATCTAATATGCCCCAATTAAGGGGTAATAAATAACATTACTAATCTAATATGCCCCAATTAAGGGGTAATAAATAACATTACTAATCTAATATGCTCCAATTAAGGGGTAATGAGCCAATATCAGGGCTTAACAACTCTGCACTTCCATCTCCAGGCTTCTTACCATTTCTATTAACATTTCATGTTCTCCTTTTCCCTTGCATCCATTGGACTTTGTCTCTACATTACCAACTCTGGTATTCTGGCCTTCAACCTCCTTATCATGACTGGAGGCTCCCTCTCCTTCTTCCATTTCCTCAATACGCATCCTGAGTTAATGTGTTTAAACCCCTTAATTCAGTAAAATGTGCAAGTGACCATTTTTTTAGAATTATGCATATGAGATAAAAAATTGCCAAACCATGCTATAGGTCTCTTTTCTTCTTTTGTTCATGGAGATCATATCCCCATTCTTCGAAAATAATAGTGTCTTGTTATCCTTGGCTAACACAAAATTTCATCCTACATAGGTGCTTCCTTCAAACCACCCTCCTAGGTTACCACGACCAGAAGCCATGAATAAATCCTTCCTTAGCACTTTTCTGTCTAGAATACCACCAATTCGGCCCTTAGCCCTCCTTCCCTCAGCTATCAATCTACATATGACCATGGCCATGACCCTGCGCTTAGATGAAAAAGTGCTTTTCTAGAGCTTTGAGACTTAATAATTTTTAGCCAAGACCGGATCAACGGTCCTCATCCTCTTTCATGATCAACAATCGAGATCCACTTCAGGACTCCGTGCTTCGGGATCTCAAATTTCCTCGCTTTCCTCCTCCCGAAACTCTTTTACCAGGAGTTCATGATCTGTCGATGAGTGTCCTCCCATAGATGAACGGATATGAATCACTTCAGCTCTTTGGGCTTTGGAAGTTTCAAACTTTCCTCTTTCATGTTCTCCCGAAGTGATTTTACCCAAACTTGATGATCCTTCGACATGTGTCTTCTGGAATCAATGTATGATATGTACTTTGGCCTTCGGGAGTTTTCAACCCAATGCAACCTGTCACATCCTTCCTCACTAGAGTTCCCAGTCTCTGGACTGAATGATCTGTTGCCACGTGGAGAAATACTGGAAGCAGACATATGGACCAATCGGGCAGGTGACACATGTCACGTTCTAACTGACATTTCAATACTCCATATGCCCCAAACTTACTGACATGTGGCACACATCCCATGTGTCCAAATCATCCCAGGTGACATCCACAAGCCACATCACTGCATGATTTATGGGATCCACATCACTCTAGGTGATGTCATCGCGCCCCATCACTTTGGCTCTTCGGGCTTTGGGACTTCAGGGGTTTTCATATTGGCACACTTCTAATTCTCCTGAACTCTAATTTCCCAAACTGGCCAAACTACCACCATGTGTCTCCCTTATCAGACGACCCATATTAACTCTGGACTTCGGGACTTCGAAAGTTACCACTGCAAGGACCAACAACTTCCATTCCTTCAGGCCTTCAGACTTCAGAAATCTCAAACCTCAATTTTTTCTGAAATTTTTTTATCCGAAGCTTGCGATATACTGACACGTGTCTCCCATGGATCGATGCCTACAATTTCTTCAGGTCTTCGAATTTCGGAAATATCAACTTTCAACCTTCACTTTTCCCCGAAGTGAGCGTATTTCTACCACGTTTCCTCTTGGATCGGACAATTGAGATTGACTTCAACTCTCTGGGCTTTGAAAGTTACAATTCTCAACTTTTCCTCGCTTGCTCTTTCCTAGAGTGCTTTCACCCAGAGCACATAATCGATTGATGCATTTCCTCCTATGGATCAATAATCCCTGACTACTTTTTCTCTTCATAGGTTTTTCGCTCGAGTACTAACATGTCACATCACTGCATGCCTTTCAATTTGCAGGCGAAGGCATCGATGGTTTGGAGTAACCCTCTTTTTTCCCTGCAATTCTTATGATGATGACACATAAACCCTTGGTGAAACCATGGTTTGGATTGCGGGACTGCCTTGGGAAATTATCTCCCATGCAACTTGGTTCCCCGCAGTGCCTCATGTCCGTTGATCTCACTCTCCAATGGGATCTAAAGGTTGTGAACTTAGCCCTTTCTTCCTTTTCATCGGACCACCCTTGTTCACCTGTCCTTCGATTCAATGATCATGGATCTCTCATGATCCTATAGTGGCAATCGCTCCTGAATTCAAAGAGGGACAGTCACAATCCTTCGAACCCCTTATGATGGGTCTCTAATGTTCTATCTCCTACGTATATTCTGCAATGCCATTCCTCCTGAGATTTTCAACTTCACGGTCAGAATTTGATCTTGACCACGAGACTCTGACCAACAGACCTGACCCATACCGGCCCAATATTTCAACCAGAACCTCTGATAACAAACTGTAACATACCCAACCACCCACAGGTCAAGGCATGCTACCCTCAAGCCCACCCTTGGACTTTGTAATCTTATAGATACCTTCTTTAATTAATAAGAACGCATAAGATACAATATTTAGTGACATGCACAACAATATCTAGCAAGCATGCATAATCTAAGATTTAGTTAACGATAATTAAAATACAAAACGGAATACATTCATACACAGATAATAACATCACAACAGAGAGAACTTATATTTATAAATAGGCGACATAGAATGGATGCAGAACAATGACGTTCCACCCAACCATAGACACCACTGCTCCAAATATAAACAACAGTGTCACCCTCGAGCCATGGCTATGAATCCACAAGGACGGTTCTAATGTGTACTTGGGTTCCCAAACCAGTCAACTCTCGAGCTCTCACAGGTTTCCCAACACCCACAACAATCCAAGTACCCAACTCTCTTCCACCCAGCCTGTACCACGCAAGAGAATGGACCTCCACCCTTCTCTGCCACACAGTCCCTCAGGGAGTCCTTCTCCTTTTTCTAGGGCCTCCAGCATAGATGGTATAGAATCTCAATGATGGAACTTTCAGGACTCACAGTTGTGAGAAAAATAGGGCATAGGCCAACGCATCTCAGACATGCAGGCCCTAAGTTATGGATGGATTGCACCAGCAACCATTATAGCCAGCTATCCTGTGGCTAATTCTCAATAGTTTGGTTCCCTTTCCCCAAGCCAAGATGCGGATGAGGATGGATCAATGGATGGGTGAGTGAGTGCATGAAAGTGCATGAGGGAAATGAATGAACGTACAGGAAAATCAGCGAACAAGCCATCAGTCGAATCCCCCCATCAGAGCAGAGGCATGTTTAAGTAACTTCATGGGGAATCCAGAATCTTCTGGCCTTCGCCAAGAATCTCACGTAATCGATCCCCTCCCTTAGGAAAAAAGGGTAATTAACATAGAAAGAAACACTTAGCCCCTCAAGCCCCCTCTCTTATGGAATCATAGCTCCCTATAACTCTAGTCCTTGTCCATCTAGTAGCCAACTATGTATTTATTATTAATAATGATAGAAAAAATTACATGTCTTGGGAACACTGACCTTTTAATAATTGTTTGGGCACCCTGGCCTCTCAACATTGTAACAATATATTATTTAAAATGGGGGTTCAAAACCCATGGTGTTACATTCCTTCTTCATCCCTCGAACATGAATCCAACTCAACTTCTTCACATAAACAAAGGTTTGTCACTCCTTGACAATATCATAAGTTTGGTATTCTTATTTTCCATCCCCCCTCACTCTGAAATGACTTGTTTATATAGATGCATAAAGGGTTAACCTCTACGGTAAATCAGGAACATGGATGAGGATAAGGTGGATTAGGTTAGGATTTGATTTATCTTCATGGTTATTATTTCTCCCAAGATAGGATATAAGGAGGCACGAATCATATCCTGATGAAAACAATAAAAAAACCAAGAACCGTCCATAAAGTCCTTAAAAGATTCCCCTATATTCATGGGATTTGACCAAATATGCATGGTCACTCCCCTAGAAGGGAAAAATGAGCGACCTAGTTGCCCCCCTAACACTAAGTCAAGGGGATGGTCACTCCTCCATATTGAAAATGGGCATGACCATGGTCAAATGAAGCCAGGACTGAGTGAAAAAGGACAAATTGTGAGGGTTTGAAGGTGTCTTCTTCTTCTTGATTATCAAGGGGATGTAATGAATCATTCATGCATGGTGTGGAGGTGGAAACACTTAGGAAAGTGTGGAAAATTAGGTACGACACTTACTATAATGGACCATGGAATTTGTGATATTAATGTCACCCAATTGAGTGAAGTGTGGCACTTACCAAAGTGAAGTAAGACACTTGACAACACATAGAAAAGGGTGAAAAAATGGTGTATAACAATTGGAGGTATCACAAACCCCTCCTTTCTTCCCCTCATTCCAAATAATCTAAACCTTCTTCCTTTTCCATATTTTATCTAATATATTTATCTAATTCCTTGTACCAAATCTTAACAAAGATCATGAACAATAGTTTAAAAACTATTATCCCAAAAATAATCATCGATAATCAAGGAGGTACATGCAAAAGTGTCATATTGTTCCCAATATCGTAATGGTGCGAGGAGATATACATTCCAACCAAACAAATAAATACAAATGTGTAATCATTAAAATTCATATGGCCAATGCTCTTGAAAGGGTAAGGTGCTCTTTCATTTTTGATGTCTTATTCAAATTTGGTTTCTATCCTTACTTTATTTGAAGGTTTTCCACTTGGATAAACAATCCATGGGTTTCCCCTTTGGTAAATGGGAGACCCACCAAATTGTTTCAAGGTATTCAAGGGTTGTAGAAAGGCTACCCCCACCTACCTTTTATTTACATTGTTATGGATGAATCTTTAAGAACAAAATTGGGGGGAAGAATGTTCTCTAGCAATATACCAAGAATTAAATCAGTAAGGGGTGACAAAAATATGAATTTATTTCAATTTATTGACGATACTCTCCTCTTGGGTGGTGCCTATTCTATTATGGCTAAGAGATTTAAAGGGTTCTCGACCAATTCAATAATACTTCCAATGGTAAAATAAACAATCATATAATTCATATATATGGTTTGGATACAAGTTCACATGTTCTCCAAGACATTTTTATAATTATTATGTTCACGTGACAAGAATCGTTGACCTCACTCAAGTATATGGGAATGACCATCTCTCTGAGGAATATAATGGCATAGTTTTGGAAAAGTGTTATTGGTGAAATAAAACCAATTTCTGGCAATGGGGACGTCAATGGTTGAATCCAATAAGTTGAGTGGTTCTTATTTAATCAATCCTCTCATCCCTCCCAATATTTTAGTGCTATGTTGTGGTAGCTTCGATGGGAATATTTCAAAATGTTTCTCAATAAACAATAAAATTTCTATGGAAAGGAGGAAAATCAAACACACCAAAAAAAATACATGTTTAACTCAAAGATAGTGAGAGTCCCAAAAGATCATGTTGTATTGGGAATTAAAGACCCTACTCTTATGAATATATCCCTAGGAACCAAACTCATTTGGAGGATGATTTAAGGTAAGTTGGAATAATGGAAGAAATTCCTTTACAAGAAGTTATTTTGTGGAAATCATATTTGATGCATTGATGGTCCATTGGATAAAAAAAACTATTATCCTATCAGGAAGCTCATTAAAGTAGTAGCTCCCATGATAAAATCCAATATTACTTAAATCCTAGGGAAGATAAAGACAACTCACATTTGGAGAGATGGTATTATGGGAAATCAACCACTAGAGCATAATTTTGATATTCTTCCTTTGAAAATTTGGATGGAAAACTAGAATTTTAACACCTTGTTTGACATTTCATCTTGGTTAGATTGCATAGGGAACTTTATGGGTTTCTTTATCAACTCATCCACTTCTCATATCTTTCCATTGGTCTCCCTTCTCTTTTTATCTTTGAAATGTTATACACTTTGGGATCTATTGATATCTAATTGTGGGGCTTGAGGATCCTTTGTTTATAGTGTAAAGAGTGGGTATTTATACCAAATTCAATATCTTCCTCTTAGACAATGCTAAAAAATATAGAATTAAGTGTGGCACACTAATGATATCCCTAAAATAAATATATTTTTTTGGTAAATGGTACATGGAAAAATATTAAAAGATGAAAACCTTAAAAAAAGGGGGGGATTGAAGGTCCTTCCCAATGTTCTCTCGGTCTCTCTAATGAGGAAACGATTCAACATCTCTTCTTTGACTGTGCATTCTCTAATCAGGTTTGGAAAATATCTTTTGTTGGAATTATTCATAGAATTTCAAAACTAGACTTATAGACATCCATGTGGCATGTTTTCTCTTGGATTAAAATCTTTAGAGAGACTCACAAAATAAACTACCTTTAATTTTTTTTTACTTCCTTAGCTAAATTTCTCTGTTGGAAAATATGGTTGGCCCACAAAAGAGACATATTTAATCAGGAGTTGCACATTTCCAACATAGTAGCAGTAAAGGAAAAAGGATCATTATCATAATATTTCAACTAAAGGAGAAAGAAAATACTATATAATTAATGTATGGATTTGGATGAAAAGGAATAGACCCAAAAATTTCATCCTTCATCTCAAAATCCAAGTTAAATCATCAATAAGTCTAATTATTGCTCATCATGGCAGTTTTGGATAAATCATCAAGGATTTCAACTTTGGAAATCCTCTTGGGAGTCTTTCATTCTAATTTTTGATGGAGATACTAAAGGAAACCCAAGGGGGAAGGTGTGGGGTTGGGGGGGATCATCCTTGATCCTAGAGGAAACCTTTAAACTAATTATGCTTTGGGTCTAGGGAATTCCACCAATGACCAAATTGATGCATATGCACTCTTTTAGGTTTTTCCTATTACTAACAATTTTAGAATCAAGTATATGATAATTAAAGGTGATTCAAGCACAATCACCAAATTGAGGATTTTGAAATCTATCCCAACTGACAATAGGATATAATCCATCCTTTCTTGCTCTAAAAACAAGGTTTTCACTTTTCAAAAGATCTCATATTTTTTAGATATTAATGGAGTACAAGTACTAAGTGAACTCTCTTTCCATTGAGGTGACATCATTAAAAATGGGGGTGTTAAGGATTAATGAAGGTTCGATTTATTAAGGCATACCTTAACCTTATATTAATACATATGAAGGACCAGACAATCATCTTAAAGAAACATATGTCATTCCTCCTCAATCACTTGAATCAATGTGATGTGCATACATTTGGCATGATAAATGCACCCCCTCTCACATGCTTGAACTTATGGAAGGTATGTCACTTGAACCACTAGATGTGATTCACCATAGAAAAGGTGGGATAATGGAATTTTTCTAGGAAGAAGGAAGCAATGTAGCTGGGAGTAAGGTTATTTTTCTTTAAAAATACTTGGTAAGAATCATAGTTTCCGTTAGAATGGTCCTTTGTAATTTCGGTTTATTGGGTATAGACTTTAGGTATGTCATGTGTGTAAATTCACACTAGTATTGTCTCTTGAATACTCTTTTTTTTTTTGTAGTTTTTGCACTTTCAGTTAGAATCTGGAAATTATCACCCTAGTTTTGTAGGTCTTAGTCATAGTAAGAAATTGTGTTTCTAATCCAAATGGGATTATTATTTAATTCTCCATCCATCTTGGTACATTATGAGTGGAAAATTTGGAGGAACTAGCATGCAAGTCCCATTTTAATACCAGGTATCAATTTGGATATTTGTTGTTCAAAACCTTCCAAAGCCATTTTAAGGCATCAAATGGAATTTTTTTGGTCAAAACATTTTGAGCATAGCTCTTATCCCATTTAAAACCTAATTTTAATCCTCAAGTATTTGGGGGGTGTACATAGTCATTTGTGAAAGAAAGTGTTTTCTTAAGAGAGACTTAGTCATGGGAGGAATTGGTAAGAGTAAAGGAATCCTTTGAGGGATATACCAAAGAGAAGAAACAATAATTGGAGGAGTTGTTGTAGATGTATGGGGGAGTGTTCCAGGAGCCTAAAGGGATTCCTCTTAGGAGGCTGGTGGATCACGATATACAATTATTTATTGATTCCCCATTACCAAATATTAGGTTGTATAGATAGTATATTTTATAATAATATTAAGTGAAAAAACAATTAAAACATTTTCTCAAGTAGGGAGTGATTCAAGCAAGCACCTCACCTTGTGTGTTTTTCCAAATAGAAATATTTGAAATAGGATTATATATATTATTTAAACATATTGTAGAATAAAATAGAATTGCAAACACAACATACATTGTGAACCAAAATACTATACATTTATTTATATGGAAGCAATATTCACTTTTTGTTTCAATGGGAAAACCTCCAATAGAGTAGAGCTCAGATTACAAATAATTTCCCAAGACATATTTTACAATGATTTTACATATTTATATAGTATTTATATCCCCTGGGAACATTTTAGAGAAGGAAGTTTCTAGTAGGTGGAATAATCTAGTAATCCTTAGAATACTTGTGCTCACATTACTACATAGGCCTTATTTACTAGTGATTTCATCCATACATAGTGTTAACTCAAGGATCTGCAGAATGTTTCTTAAGAATCAAACAAAAATTGAGGTTTACCCTCAAGATCATTATGGTGTAAATCATGTGGCATTCTGCCCATGATTTCCACAGGGAAAACAAAAAGATTGGAGGCCTAAGCAGCTCAAGCACCCTCTCTCAACCTATCACATCTCCCTTCCCAATACCTCCTCTCACCTCTCGACACCTGTATCACTCAAATTCCACTTTCCCTTGCCACCACAACCTTGTCCCATCCTCCACTCCCCCAATCGATTCCTTCCACATGGTCGTCACTCACTCGTTGGGACATGCGAGTTTTCGCCAAGCACCTCACTCCACATCATCCCTGTGCATACATGATTAGACTTCCACCTACAAAGATCACATTGGTAACATAAAAAGACCATTCATGGCCTCAAGGTGTCAGGATGGACTCGCAGAAGTCATTGGCATCATCTAAGAATAGTTATGGGTGTCAAGCCCAGTTCTAATCCCAATGAAGACAGTTATTGAATATTGTGGGCAGCGGTTGAGACCTCACCTCATACCATAAATGTAAAATGTTCAAGAGAGCATCCATGAAGGCACACTTATGATATGAAGCTTTCTTATGGTCAATTTTTCCTGTAAATCACATAACTATGTCTGGCTCGCGTCTGACATAATGAGGTCTGCACAACCTGACAAAGCAGATGTCGACTATAGGATTTGAAGGCAGTGATCTGATCACATTCCTATTGGTTGCAACATTTTAGTATATATGGTTGTTTTGATATTTTGTTAAGGTCAAATGGTTGAGATAGGCTCCCTACTATTGTAATATTTTGATTGAGAACAACTGGCTCTCTAGTTATGCATTTGTTTTTCCATCTTAATCTAAGTCAGCTTTCTTAATCCATCTTATTTTCCTCTAATACTGAGAGAGTTCATGTTTGATTGATTCACATGGATTTTTGTAACTGTATTATGATAAATGTTTGATTATAGTACTGTTATGATTTCTTTTAGCTTCCTTGAAATTTGAATCCAAGAGGACCTTGTGTTTAAGTTTTTCCTCCTTGGGCTGCTAGAAAATCTGATTTTCATAGCGGACCTCTACACCTTTATCACTAAATATTCCTCCTACTCACCCTTACTCCAACTTACTGATTAAAGTTGATTCAAGACCTCAATGGTTGGTGCATGCTAGTCCAGATTTCTAAGTTAGAAAGCTATTATTATTGAGTTTTATCCATTTGACCACTCAAAACTCAATTACCTGTGACATATAAATTGATGGGTATTGGGCTTACCTTCAATTCAATTTGAAGGTGACTTCTAGTGCTAACATTTCTAGCGTCGTTGTTAGGGAACGAATTGAAGACTTTTCCCTAGGATAGAACAACAAAGAAGCATTGATTCTGAAGGTGCATTAGATATCAGTACCATTGAAGATTGCAGCTTGCACCTGGAAACTCCACTGTTTTGACTCCACTGTTGCAGTTCTGGCTCCTAAATTCAAACACATGAGGTCCACTTCACTGCTGCCTCTAGCAACGTCTGAAGATGGCTCGAAGGAAATTATCAGAAAGGGAAAGACTGCTAAAAAATGTACCTCCATTGTTGTACCAAGTTTTTCTGATAATTTTCATAATCCCTCTTTACAAACTCTAGTAGTTGTTTCTAATTCTCCTATTATACAAATTGTGGGAGTTTCAAGAAATTTAAGTTTTGGGATCTTTCCTACCAATTTCTCCCCACCTATTATTGGTTTGGAAGGAGAGAGCTTTGACACCCCTTTCACCCCCAAAGTTGTGAAGTGGAAGGACAGGGATTTGACCTTAGAATGCTTTCCTGCTCCTCCTCATATTAGAGTTGTTGCAGTTGCAGAAGGGGATATTTTTGTTCCCTCAATCCCCTTGTCTTCACCTCCCAGGAACACTATCCCTATTTCACATAGCCCAACTCCATATGCTTTGGGTTCTCCTTCAGTTCACATACAAATTACAGGAGCTAATCCCCCCAGAACTAGAATATAATCTATAGTAGCTGCTAGGTATTCCCTTCTTGTCCTGCCTCAGCCTCTAAATGCTCTGCTAGTAGATGGGTACCTTAAGCAGTTGCCCAAGTTCATAGGTGAGGGAGACATAACTGCAAAAGAACATCTTGAAGCCTTTTATAGTTATACAGACAACCATGCCATTGATAATGAATATGTATGGATGAGGATTGTTGTTCATAGCCTTGATGGTGAGGCTAGGAAGTGGTTTAGGGACTTTCCCCCTAGATCTATCATCGGGATTGAGGCTTTAGATGATTCTTTTTTGAGGTAGTGGGGGGACAAAAAGGACTTTTTGTATTATATCACAGAATTTGGATCCCTAAAGAGGAAAGAAGGAGAGTCTGTCTCTGATTTCTCTCAAATATTCAACAAAATGTACAATAAGATCCCTCCTGAGATAAATCCTACAGAGACCTCTGCCAAAATCACCTATGCCAATGCTTTTAACCCTGATTTTTTCCTTTTACCGAGAGAAAGGAGGTCTGCCTCCTTAGCTCATATGCAAGATGAAGTCGTGGAGGTATAATCTAACATAGTGGCATATGATCAACTTAGAGGGAAATATTATAAGGAAGGGAGAAAGAGTAGAACTGAATCCTCAACCTCTGATTCCTCTATTGTCCACCCCCAAGTTGATGAACTTACCAAATTAATAAAATCTCTTTCTACTAAGATGGGAAAGTTAAAGTTTGATGGAAAACAGACCTATAGAAATAGACAAAATGTTGATAACAAAGGTGGTTTCAGGAGACCTAATAATGCTCCTTAGACTCTTACAAGAGATCCCAGAAATAGATAAAGGGATGGCCAAAAGATCCAAACTCCCTTACAAAACAACCTTTTGGCCAACGAGGAAGGAGAAGATGAAGAAGATGATACTGAGATACATTGCTTGGGTGACACCCCTCCATCCTCTCACTTAACCCAATCTACATATGGGAAGTCCTTAATGGATAATCAAATAAATGAATTAAGTAAGGGAGAGAAGGAAAAAGAGAATCCCAATATATATGATATGAGATCTAAAAAGAAAGGGGAAAATACTAATGCTTCTGATCAACCCACAAAAACAGAAAAATATACCAAGGCTGTGACAGTTGGAAGAAAAGAAATTTTTTCTCAAAGCCCCTTAGTTTTGGTTGAGGATCCTATCCCAGAAGTCAAGGAGATCCTGAAATATCCACCTTCCTTCAGTTATGAGAATGATATCCAAAAAATCAAAATCCCTGTGCCATTTTCAAAACTGATAAAAATTGAAGAAGTTAAAAAATGTCTTTCCAAAATGTTGTTGTCTAAATCCTAATCAAATACCATTGACTTAGTTAATCTTCAGGATGAAAATCCAACAGTCATGTTAGGTCCTTTGATAGAAGATAGAGATGATTCATCCCCTCCCTTCTATACATCACTAAACATACATGATAAGGTGCTACATAATTGTTTGATGGGCTCTGGGGCATCTCACAATCTCATGGCCAAAGAAATCATGAATGAACTTGGATTAGAAATCACAAAATCCTACAATGACTTATATTTTTTTGACTCTAGGAAAGTGAAGTGTCTTGGGGTCATCAAAGATCTGGTTGTGACCTTGTTTTAGTTTCCCATGAAAAGTGTGGTCATGGACATTGTAGTGGCTGATGTTGCCCCCAAGTTTGGTATGTTATTGTCAATATCTTGGATAAAAAAACTTGGGGGAAATTTATAGATGGACCTCACATATGCCACCATTCCTGTGTTTTGGGGTGAGCATAGAAGACTTTATAGGGAAGCTCAGTTGGCCTACATCATTAGTGATGAAACAAACCCCATCAACCATCCTATTTTTTCTATTGACACTGATTTAGGATCCAATCTATTGCAGCTCACTAATACTCTTGAACCTCCTCTTGAAATTAGAAAACAATCCATTACTCTTTGTGAAATACCTCCTCCAACTACCTATGTTTGGAAGATTTTCTTTGATGGAGCCTCTTCTAAGGAAGGTGTTGGTGTTGGAGTGGTATTTATTTCACCTTGTTAAGAGACTATACCTTTTTCCTACAAGCTACAATTTGAAGCTACAAATAATGTGGTAGAGTATGAAGCTCTTTTTTTGGGTTTAAGTTCTACAAAAGACATGGGGATTGAAGAGCTATCGGTATTTGGGGATGAAAAACTAATTGTTCATCAGATAAAAAATATTTATCAAGCCAAGCACCCTAGGCTTAAGACTTACAAAAATGAAGTATGGGACCTAGTTGATAGTTTCTTCCTAGATTTCAACATTTCATTTATTCCAAGAGAGGAAAATACCATGGATGATTCTTTGGTTGTTTCAGCAAGCCATTTTAGAGTCCCATTGCCACCTAAACTCAAGTATGATGTAGGGGTGAAATATAGACCCTTTGTACTTGACAATATCAAGCATTGGAAGGTGTTTGAGGATGATAATGAAATCAAAAAGTTTCTTGAGTCTGTTGATGAGTTCTATGTATTACATATTGATTAGGATCATGATTATGAAAGTATCCCTCATGCCGATGTATTTTTAAATAAAATTGCTAATAACCATATTGTTGAGCTGCGTAGAAACCACATTCTGAAGGGACTAGTTCCTTTGGAAATATTGTTTTATGGGAATGATGTGGCAGTAAATTTTAGAGGTTCAGCTGATGATGCTGAAGTAGCTGAGTACAATATTGGTACAAAGAAGGATCCCAAATTTGTCAAGTTGTCAAGCAGCTTGTCAAGAGAGAAAAGGGTTGAATATGATGAGCTGTTAAAGGAGTTTGTTGATGTGTTTTCCTAGAAATATGAAGATCTCAGGACATATGACACAACTATCATTGACCAGAAGATCCCATTGAAGGAAGAGTCCAAGCCATTTAGGTAGAATTTGAGAAAAATAAATCTTATGTTGCTTCCCATTATGGAGAAGGAGGTTAAAAAGATTTTGGATGACTAGATTATCATTCCTTTGAGGTATTATGAATGGGTGGAAAACTTGGTCCCAGTAAGAAAGAAGAATGGATAAATCAAAATTTTTGTGGATTTCCAAAATCTGAACAAAAGCTCTAAAAAATTTAATTACCCCTTGCCCAAGATGGAACACATATTACAAAGGGTGACAGGGGCATCCAGGATGTCTATGATTGATGGATTTTCTGGCTACAATCAAGTCTTTGTCTTACGTGAATACAGAGAGAAGACAAACTTTACCACTCCTTGGGGTACATTCATGTACGCTAATATGCCTTTTGGATTGATGAACGCAAGAGCAACCTTTCAGCGAGCCATGGACATATCTTTTATTGGAGAAAAGGACAATTTTGTGGTCATTTATTTGGATGACATAACAATGTTCTCACAATCTGATAAAGAATAGTATGATCATCTGAAAAGAGTCTTCTTGAAATGCAAAAAAATTGGTCTCTCTTTAAATCCGAAGAAGTTATTATTTTCCATGAAAGAGGGGAAACTGTTGGGGCACATTGTGTCGGATGAGGGGGTAAATATTGATCCAAGCAGGGTAGAAGCTATCCAATCTTTGTCACTCCCTAGATCCAAGAAATAAGTTCAATATTTTTTGGGGAAAATTAATTTTCTGAGAAGGTTTGTTTCAAATTTTGCTGAGTCGGTAAATTTTATCACAACCATGTTGAGGAAAGGAAATGAAATCAAATGGACCACTGAATCTCGTAACTCTTTTGACAAAATAAAGAAGGCCTTGAATGAAGCTCCTGTTCTCATCAGTCCTGACTACTCCAAGGAGTTTTTAATTTTCTCTTTTGCTTCATTTAACACAATAACAATTGTTTTATTGCAGAAAAATGTTGAGGGGTTAGAGCAACCCATTTCCTTTTTCAGTAGGGCACTGAGAGATGTTGAAATAAAGTATTACATCATGGAAAAACAAGCCTATGATTTGGTTAAATCTCTCAAGGATTTCAGATTTTATGTGCTACATTCAAAAGTCATTGCATACATCCCTTCAGCTTCTGTGAAGGAGATCCTCATTCATCCTGACATAGATGAAAGAAGGAGCAAGTGGATTGCCAAGATCCTTGAATTTCATCTTGAAATAAATCCCACCAAATTGGTTAAAGGAAAGGGTTTAGCCAGTTTGTTAGTTGAATCTAATTACAAAGACTTGGGGATCAATTTCATCAATAGTTATTAAGTGAATCAACAAGTTGATTTGTCTGATCAAGATCCTCAAGTCACACCCCCATTGGTAGGAAGCACTTGGTACAAGGACATTATACTTTTCCTACAAAAGTTGCAGCCTCCTGATGGCATGGAAAAGAGCAAGGTAAGAGCTTTAAACCTCAAGTCAATTAAATATTTTATGATTGATCAAGTCTTATATTGAAAATGCCCTTTAGGAGTGCTATTGAGGCGCATAGACCCACAGGAAGACCAAACAATCATGTATGATTCTCATAATAGTTTATGTGGGGTGAATCACTTCTGGAGAACCACAACCTACAATATTTTTAGGGATGGATATTTTTGGCCTAAACTCTTCACTGATGTTTGTTCTAAAATCAGGGCTTGCGTTAAGTGTCAGAAGTTCTCTGGAAAGTTGTAGCTCAAGTCTTTTCCATTGAAGCCTGTGGTAGCTTCAAGACCTTTTCAACAATGGGGCCTAGATTTTATTGGGGGAATCCACCCTGCTTCAAGTGGTCAACATAGATGGATCTTGACTATCACAAACTACCTTACTAAGTGGAGAGAAGTTGTTCCCACAAGAAATCCTTCTCATAAAGTAATCATTGGTTTTCTCGAGGATATTATGGAAAGATTTGGTTGTCCAAATAGAATTGTCATTGATAATGCTTCATCTTTTAAGGCTGAACCATTGATTAAGTTTTGTGAATAGTTTGGAATCACATTACTTCACTCTACTCCTTACTACCCCCAAGGTAATGGAATGACAGAGTCCTCTAACAATATCCTTATTAAGATCATCAAAATACTGTTAGAGGACAACAAGAAGGCATGGGATTCAAATCTTAAATTTTTTTTATGGGCTGACAGAGTGACAAAAAAGAGTTCTCTTGGTGTCTCTCCTTTCTAGATTGTGTATGGAGTTGAGGCCATATTTCCTTCTCAGCTTGCCTTTTCTGTGGAAAAATTCTTCCAAGATTACCAGGGAGAACCAGATGATATGATAAGATGAATACAACAGCTGGTAGAAGTGTGGTAGAATAGGGAGAAACTAATGGACAAAACACATGACCATCAACAAAATATCAAGCAAGATTTTGACAAAAGGGTCAACAAAGAGGATTTCCAACTGGGAGATCTAGTACTTAAATGGGATGCACCTAGGTAATATAAAGGCAAGCAAGGTAAATTTGAGGCCTTATGGATCGCCCCCTTCAAAATTTCTGAAGTTTTTTCAAATAACACTTACAAGTTGCATGATTTGGAGGATGCTGAAGTTTTTGGTAGCCCTGTAAATGGGCATTCTCTGAAAAATTTCTTTACTTAAACCATGAGTGGCTTCCCGTGTCATTGTAAATATCAATTTTATTTTGTTTTGGTTTTAATAAGTGACTCCACAACCCAATACTAAGGCACTACAACTGCGAAAAGAGTTCTTAGAGCCTCACAGGAAGGTTTCTATCCCCCATGGAGCCTATATGTTAAGACAAGGATCTGCAGACTGTTTCTTAAGAATCTGACAGAAATTGAGGTTTACCCTCAGGAGAATTATGGTGTAAACCATGTGTCATTTTTCCCATGATTTCCACAGGGAAAACAAAAAGATTGGAGGCCTAAGTAGCTTAAGAACCCTCTCTCCAACTATCACATCTCCCTTCCTGATACCTCCTCTCACCTCTCGACACAAGTCCCACTCACATTCCACTTTCCCTTGCCACCACAACCTCGTCCCATTCTCCTCTCCCACAATCACTTCCTTCCACATTGTCGTCGCTCACTCGTTGGGCCATTTTAGTTTTCACCAAGCACCTCGCTCCACATCACCCCTATGCATACGCTATCAGACTCCCACCCAGAAAGCTCACATTGGTCACAGACAAAGGCCATTCATGGCCTCGAGGCGTCAAGGTGGACTTGCAGAAGTCATTGGCACTGTCTGAGAACAATTATGGGTGTTAGGTCCAGTCCTAATCCCAATGAAGACAATTATTGAATATTGTGGGCAATAGTTGAGACCTCACCTCATCCCATAAATGGAAAATGTTGCAGAGAGCAGCCATGAAGTCACACTTATGATCTGAAGCTTCCTTATGGGAAATTTTTCCTGTAAAGCACATAACTATGCCTGTCTCGCGTCTGACATAATGAGGTCTTCACAACCTAACAAAACGGGCACTGACTGAAGGCTTTGAAGGAAGTGATATGATCACATTCCTGGTGGTTGCATAATTTTAGTATATATAGGAAGTTTTGATATTTTGTTAAGGTTTAATGATTGAGCTAGGCTCCCTGCTATTGTAATATTTTGATTGAGAACAACTGGTTCTCTGGTTATGTATTTTTTTCTTAGACATATTGGTTAATCTAAATCAGCTTTGTTACTCGATCTTATTTACCTTTGATACTGAGAGAGTTAATGTTTGATTGATTCACATGGATTGTTGTAATTGTATTATGATAAATGTTTGATTATAGTACTATTATGATTTCTTTCAACTTCCTTGAAATTTGAAATCAAGAGGACCTTGTGTTTAAGTTTTTCCTCCTTAGGCTGCTGGAAAATCTAATGTTCATAGATTACCTCTACACATTTCTCACTAAATATTCCTCCTAATCACCCTTAATCCAACTTATTGACTGAATTTGATTCAAGACCTCAATGTCTGGTTCATGATAGTCCATATTTCTAAGTTAGAACACTACTATTATTGAGTTTTCTCCATTTGACCACCCAAAACTCAATTACCTATGACATACAAACAGATAGGTACTGGGATTACCTTCAATGCAATGTAAAGGTGACTTCTAGTGCTAACACATAGAACTACATAATAACCTATATACTTAAGGGGTAAGGGGGGTAAGGACACTAACTAGTGGTCCCATTTAAAAATAATCCTTGTCCTCAAGGTTGGAGATGTTGGAAGTTCCATAGAAGGTATGCATGTATCCATGTGGAATCCTATGGCTATGTATCCTTCGATTGTATTAAAAGTTCTTGGATCATGCACTCACAAACTTGATGCTCTCATTTTTCAAGGACAATCTTCAGCTACAACCAAATGAAGCCTTGGTTATCCAATTTAGGAAGACTAATTTGAACATGGAAATTAGATCCAACCACTTTTTTTTAAGAAGGAGACATGAAAGACTTTATGGATCTTAGAGTGGCTTAGAAGTGATAATTTGTAAGCCACTAGACCAATACTCTTGAGGATATTATAGGGGCCATAAAACTTTGGAGAAATATTCTGATGGTGGTCTTATTTGAGAGAGGTATGCATATATGGTTGTAGAAATAGGAACACTTGATCTCCATATTCAAAATGGAATTTAGAGTGATGTTAATTATCCTATTGCTTCATTGTTTTTTGATCCCTGACCATATTATCTTTGAGAGTCCGAAGAATTTTAGTCTAAGATGGAAGGATTTTGTATATCTCTTGTACCTTAGAGACACTGGGTAGGTAAGATAATGTTGATGAGGGATTTTTTCCATAGAAAACCTAAAAGGGGGTCATGAGAGTGGTACAATGATAGGTTGTATTATACCACTATCTTGCTATGGATAACCACTAAACCCATTGGGACTTTCATTATAAAGTAAAGAACCTCAAATATGCTTGCAAACACTAGTTGACCAATTTAGCATGATTATTAGTTTGTTGGTGATAGGAAGTACTAAGATTCAATTAGGTTCCCTAGAGCCTGAATAAGTATTTCTAGAAGTTACCATTGAAAGTGGGGTCATAGTCCATGACATTAGATTGTGGCATACCATGTAGTTTGAAGATTTTATCCATGAAGACTTGAGAAACCATGGAAGGTTTAAAGGGGACTTGGAGGGAAAACAAATGAGCATATTTGTAAAGGTGATCAACCACAACCATGATAATATATTTATTGTTAGATTTGGGTAACCCCACTATGAATTCCATATAAATATTTATCCATATAGAAGGAAAAATAGGTTAAGGTTGTATTGCATTTGGATTTTTCATTGTTTATCCCTTGTGTCATTGGAAAATATTGCATTCATTCAAAAAAGTATAGGTGTCCTTCTTCATGCCCTCCCAAATGAATGAACATTTGATCCATTCATATCTTTTATGAAAGCTATAATGAATTTTTTTTATTGATGCATGGAGTTATGATAGAACAATCGATTTAAAATTGGACTACTTGATAAAAAAAGATGCCATTTATAGAGGATCCCATCATTGTACAAGTGTATCCTATAGATGAATTGGAATCGTGTTGAATGTGTTGGATCAAGCTAGAAATATTGATATCAGTGAACCATTGATTGTGGACATTATTCACCCAATTATCTATAATGAAGGAGAGTGAAAAGGGGGACCCTTCCTCTTCATATTTTCTAGAGATATAATATCCTACCATATTTTTCTCTCCCTTCCTATAAATTATCTCATAATCATAGCCTAACATTTTGGTAACCCATTTTTGTTGTTTCACGGATGAAACCCTTTCTCCAAATTATGTTTGAGGCTACAATCATTAGTTTTAATTTGGAATAATTTCCCAAGTGATCCAGGTGGATATCAGTGGTCATCCACCTATTCCAACTTGCTCAAAACAATCTTCTGGAAACTTACTAGTTTTAGCAGTTTTTTCGGTTCCTAAACTTTGGGGCCATTTTAAGGGCCTAAATGACATTTTTTTTTTCAGTATTGAAAACCTCAATGATATCCAAAGGATCTGATTGATTCCCCAAAATGAATCTCCTCGAATATACCTTTCCAACAAGCTATCGTGCGCCCAAAATGAAGATTGAATGTCAAAGTTATGCCTCCGAGATGTTGATACACCAAACTACCCAAAACGGGGTCCAAAAAATTGTTGGCTTTTCATCTTTGGGGGTTAGGGTTTTGGATTTTATTTATGTTAAAAAATCCTTTAGAGCCTCATTGTAATCATCTTCTCTTCTTGCGAATGTGAGTAGCTATCACATCTCTTCTCAGAGATAAGTTGTCGCCATTCTAGTGAGTCCTTCACTCTGTATTTCTACAGTTTTGTACATTTCGCTCATTAATATAAATTGTGTATTACTATAGCTATGTGTTTATGTTTTTATCTCTGATATCATTCTATTATATTATTTGACATATGATATATCTCTGTACATTTATTTATTATATCTTCGGTCTCATTTCGTGCCTAAAATAATCCAGATCAGTGGTATCAAAGCAGGCTTCTCTTGATCGTTTTTTAGTGCATGTCCCCGACGATGTACGAGTATTACAAATTGGGTCTCAATATTGTATCTATTGAGGACAATCTCTCTTGCACACCCAAGAAACCCTTCATGGCGAAATAAAAGAAAAATGATAGAGCAGATGATTATATTCATATGTTTCTTGAGCAAGCTCTCACACGACAAAGGGATGACATGATGGATAATTTTTCCCACATCCTTCAATGATTGTCAATAACAAAAGGTTTGTATTCATCAAGCGACCACTTTGGAGGCACATTGACTTTCAATGTACAAGTTAATTTTTATATTCCCATATTTGAAGGACAGATAGATGCAGATGCCCTAGAAAAATGGTTAAATCTACTAGAAGGTTATTTCATTGTTCATAATTTCTATGACAAGGAAAATATCACCTTCACACTCCTTAAGGATCTCCCCAATGTAAAACATTGGTGGGAAACTTACTGGGAGAATATTTCCATAGAGGAGTCTGGAATATATGGGGCTGAACCTACTTGGGATTTTTTTGTGGATGCGGTCAAGGAATAATATTACCTTGTTGGAAAATATGACGACCAATACATGAGATGGACCACTCTGTGGAAAGAGAGGCACCAAGCAGTGTCGAATTTCACTAATACCTTCCATACCTTGCGCACCAATCTGGGTATCAAATAATTTAAGGGACATTTGGTTCTGAAATACTATGGGGCTCTACACATATACATCCAAATTGAAATGGATTTTCTGGAAATCTCATCATCGAAGTTGCTTATCGATATTTTGTTAAAATAGAGAATAAATTTAAGCACCAGAACAAGAAGGAGTTCGGGTCTGCAAATCCACAACAACCAAAGTATGGTAAAGATGACCCTATAAACCATCCTTCAGAAAACCAATCCAAGCCACATGAAAAAAAGGGTAATAGAAAGACAAAGAAGGACACTGGAAAATGGTTTGATTTCCACAACATCCCCTGCCACAACATCGATTAATGTCACTCAAAATAGTCATTGGTGTTCGAGATAAAAGACAATGATCTAAACACTAATTCAGAATCTGATTCAAAAAATATTGGTAGAAGAAAGATCATCGATGCATACCCCACTGATATTTTCGCGATCGCAACAATTCAACTTGAAGAACCAATAGATCATTAAGAGGGGGAGATCCTTTTTCATTCACATATGTGGGTGAAGGGCAACCCGTTGCATTTTCTTGTTGATAGTAGAATCCATAAGAAACTCATCTCAACAAAGGTCATCAAACAATTGGGGTTTTTGACAACACCACACCTGCAAACATACAACATCGGGTGGGTTCGCTAGGGATGAGATATTCATGTCATCCAATACCGTTGATTGTCATACGACATGCAACCCTTCAAGGATGAGGTATTATGTTATGTTTCCCCACTCGATGTTTGTGATTTTGTTTTGGGAGAGCCATATATGTGGAAGAACCATGTTATTTATGAGTATCGACCTCGTAGCCTCATTGTTACTCTAGGGCAGTCATCTCTACAAGATACCAGAGGTAGTTCCAAATACTATCCCACCTAAATAGTTCCACAAGAAAATATCTCATACTACAAAATTCAGCTTCATCACAGTTTGTTCAAAAGGTGAATAGAGGAACACCACAACTGCTGCAGCCTCAGCCTCAGCCTCAACACCTTCCATCCAGCCGAAATAGATTGCAGAAGAAAAAGAAAATATTGTTTCTTCACCTACGATAGTGCCTACAAAATGCCCCATCAATCCAATATACAACAAGTTGGTTGAACAGATTCAACCCCTCCATCAATAGGTTCATGAAAACTTTTCACAAACCAAGCAATGCAACTTCTCCAGCAAGGCAAACAAGTCACCAATATTCAGATTCAACAAACACTATCGTTTCTCCCCTAGGAAATAAACGTAATGGATACCATTGCTTCCTAAGGAGGGAAAATTAATTAAGGTGGCTATTGGTGGCCATCCACCTATTCCAACTTTCTCAAAACAGTCTTCTGACAACTTACTATTTTTAGCTATTTTTGAGTTCCTAAACTTCTGGGGCCATTTTGAGTGCATAAATGAAGTTTTTTCCAGGATCTAGCACCTCAATAATAGCCAAAGGCTTTTATTGAGCCCACAAAATGAATTTCCTTGACGATATCTTTCTAATGAGCTATCATTCTCACAAAATGGATATTGTATGCCAAAGTTATGCCCCTGGAAAGTTGATACACCAAACTACCCAAAACGAGGTCCACAAAACTATTGGCTTTTCATCTTCCAGTGTTAGGGTTTTGGATTTATTTATGTTAAAAAGGCCTTTAGATCCTCATTTTAATCATATTCATGTTATTGTGAATGTGAGTAGTCATCACATCTCTTCTCAGATATAAGTTGCTACCATTCTAGCGTGTCCTTCACTCTGTATTTCTATAGTTTTGTACATTGCACTCATTAATATAAATTGTGTATTATTGTATCTCTGTGTTTATGGTTGAATATCTGATATAATTATTTTATATTATTGTATACATGATATATTTTTGTACATTTCTTTATTGTATCTTCGCTCTCATTTCATGCCGAAAATAATCTGGATCATCAAGCAAGTTGGAACATTGGATATCCACAACATGTAAAATGGTTATCATTTCCTTTTCATAGGTGGATTTTCCCAAGTGTTTCTCAAATAATTTTTTACTAGTAAATACCAATGGTAATCCTTCTTGCATGAGAACTATGCCTATTTGTTTTCCTAAGGAATCACATTCCAGGACAAAATTATTAGTTAAGTCATGTAGAGAAAGTATTGGGGTTGTACACATAACATATTTCAAATCCTACAAGGCTTGATCTATGACTACATTATAAATAAAAGAAAATTTATTCAGTTAGGGAGGGGAGTAGTTATTTTTCCATATTTATGGATGAAATTTCTATAGTACATTATGATACCAAGAAATCATCGTAAACTTTTAAGAGTCGTAGGGTGGGGCCAATCCTTCATTGGCTCAATTTTCTTTGGGTCCACTCATAAGTCATCCTTGTAAATAACAATATGGAGGAAATATTTATCTTTAGAGACATTGAAAGGAACATTTGGACGTATTGAGGAATATTTCATGATGAGAAATTAGTTGTAAGACCTGATTTTCATGGGTAATACGAGATTGCCAAGTTTTGTTGTAAATTAGGATGTCATAAAAAAAATACAAGGACAAAATGATGTATAAAGGGTTGCAATATGTGATTCACAAGACTCTAGGAGGTGGATGGTGCATCACAAATCCCAAAGGGAATCTCTAATAAATCATAATGGCTTTCATGAGTGTTGAAATTTGTTTTGGGTATATCAACCTCTTTCATATGAATTTGGCGATATCCTGAATGAAGATAAAGTTTTAAAAAAAATTGAGCATCTTTAAGTTCATCCAAAATATGGTTAATGACTGGAATGGGAAACTTATCCTTGATGGTTATTTTGTTGAGGATTCACAAATTAGGACACATGCACCAAGTTCCTTCTTTTTTCAATACCATGAAAATAGGGGAGGAATAACGACTAGTACTAGGGTGGATGGTGCCTTCATCTAACAATTCTTGAAAAATATTTTTAATTTCATTTTCTAAGAAAATGGATGGAGATAAAGGTGAATATTGGGTGGGTGAATACTTGGTATGAGTGGAATATAATGATCATGCACACCATGGGAGAGCAGGAGGCATTGGGGGGTTTCAAGAATTTATTGGTATTTGGATAAGATGAACTGTATGTTGGAATGAATGGGTTGGGAAGGGGTATAAAAGGATTGAATAGCCTGGAATTTGGTGATAATGTGTGAATATCCCCTTTTAAGGAGTTTTTCCATACAATGTGAATTGACGATCTTGGGATAACCTACTATGATTTATTGGAATGTGTATTGATGCTTGTCCTGTTGGAATCTCATGTATAACTCATTTAAATCCATGGTGATGGGGTTTGGCATAAATTGTATGCCATAGTCATTAGGATTGTAGTTTATTGATGAAAATTTACTTAATATTGTGGAAAACACTGCCCAGAAAATTGGTTTGACAATTGAATATTGTTCCTATTGTTATAAGATAAATTTGGATAGTCAATTGCTATTTTTTTGGGTTATTTTTATTATTTTTGTTATAAATATTTCATTTATGATGTAAAATTCTTGAATTCTACAAATCCACAATAGAAATAGGTTCTACTTGTCATCTAGTATTTATAGGTGAATAATATTCTATATAACTTTGTAATTGATGATTTTATGCATTGAAGAGTTTGTTGTCTCAAATAGGCTGCCCAATTACCTCGTTCAAACCAATTTGTCCCTTCACCTTTCCTAGACCTAGATTGACAATATATGTGACCAAGATAGGGGGATATAGGCTTAGCTAATATTTATATTTGATCCCTTGGAGTCACTAGGGAAGCCTCCCTTATGTTGGAATTCTTTCATTCACTAAAACATCAGAAGTATATGTTTAGGTGACAATGGTAGATATTTCCAATTTTTATATAAGATCGGTATCTTGTGGGGGCTTTGCACAAGTAAAAATCTTGTGATAACATGAACTAATCTCTGTATCCATTCAACACCCAAAACAATTTAACAACAACTCATTTCAATGGAAAACATCTAGGATGTCAAAGAATAATCACCAATTTAAAGGAACATATTTTCACAACAATCCCCACATTTCATAGAACCCCCACTAGAAATAATAATATGAATCTTGATCATTGCATGGATATAGAAATGGGTATATTGGGAGACCCATTGGTGAATAATTGCATGGGTGCTACTACTTTCAATTACGATAATAACTTTATGATGATTGATGTAGCCAATTACATTAAGGGTTTGAGGAGATGAAATATTACTCAAAGAATGTAGGGATATTTGGGGTTCCCCATATAGTTGATTAGAGGAAGGAATGTTGTCATCTCACTTAGGAAATGGTTATTGAGGGAGATAATCACCATAATCTTCTCAATTATCCTAAAAAATGGCCATAAAAGGTTTCTTCTCCTTCCATTGGTGCCCAAGAGAATATTTGTCATCACAATTGTAGCAAAGGTTTTTTGTTGATGTTTGGTAATTTCAACATGTGTTTAATTTATGGATCTTGAGAGGATGTCAGGGAGGAGAGGGATTGATGGGAAAGGGATGGGGGTTAAAGGATAGTTTTTCTATTTGAGCATTAACCATCTATTGTTCTTACCTAGCTCATTGAGTGTATTGGAGTCAATTGGTAGGGTGAGCCATTAATACTTGAGAAAAAATGTATTCCTTCATAACACTAATAAATCATCCTCGAAAGAAGGTATAAAAAATACATTCAGTGGAGAAAGATTGTTTCTAAAAATAAAATATGTAGTATTCAACTGTACCCAGTTGTTTAATCTTGGTCAAGCGGCCTAAATGATGAGTATTTCTTTCAAAATGTTCATAAATATTGGTGACAAATTGAGTCCAAGCAATATAAACTATGTGGGAATTGTTATTCCATTTCCACCATTGCCACTACTCAGGGTATAAATACAATACATCAGAAAAATGTTTCATTAATTCATCAGTGATGATATGCATTGAAAAATAGTGTTCCATTTGAGTGACACAACTAGTGGGGTTAGAGCCATCAAATTTATTCACATCCACTTTAGGAAGCTGTGGATAAAGAACAAAGGGGTTAGGGTGAAATACCTTGCAATGGGATGATTTAAATCCCTCTTGGGGGAAGGGTTGTTACATGGATTGAGTGGCCATGAATTTAGTAAAAAAGGTGGATATATAGTAAGGTACATTGTCCAATTTGGTTATTTTGGCAGTAACTATAGTAAGCTAGTCATTAATTGTAGTAAGGTTTTGATTGGTAATAGCTTGAGCATGGTCAAAATTCGTTTGAAACTCATCACATAGATTTTCCAAGGAAGTAACATGATTTCCATAATATTGGTCTCAGGTGGCCATCTTGATGGGGTGCACAAGAAAAAGGTCAGTGGAGGTTGGGGATAGGGATATGGGTGTAGTGTAATATGGCTAGTGGATCAACAAAAAAATACTTATGGGAGAGTGGTACCAATGTGATCAAGGTTAATTTCTAGAGTTGATTAGATAGGCATTAAGTAATGGGGTGAGTGGTTGCATGCATAAAAAGGCTTATGAGAGAGGGGGACCACTACGATCAACACAACACAAGAGGTCTATTGAGATAGGTCTCAAATAAGGGTGTCGATGGGACCACTTTATGTGTGTGTGTGTGTGTGTGCACGCACGTGCACAAACACATGTGCAGTTACATACACAACCACATACATACATACATACATACACATAAATAAATAAATAAATAAATAAATAAATATATATATATATATATATATATATATATATATATATATATATATATATATATATATATATATATATATATATATATATATATATATATATATACATACATACATTACTCCTATGGATTTACACTCCCATATAAAGAATACAATGATGGAAAAATGCTCAAATTCTAAGAATTGCAGATTATGTAGGAATTTTTAGAATTGGAAGCATGAAGCCAAGTTTTTGATGACTGAATATTCAAAAGTTCAACATAGCCCCTTGTTTTAGAATTTTTCCATGAGTGGGGCTTAAAGAGTCCTAAGGACAAGGGAGTTCCTTGTGCTATATCTTTGTGGTCTACTTGTGAGGTCCAACAGTAGCACCTGGCCGAGTATCTCAGAGCTATAACTAAGGAGGTTTGATTGTAACTTTAGTCATACTACTTGATTACCTAGGTACTATAGAGTAATATTCCCTAGTGTTGTTCTTACTTCAAATAAAGTAGTTAGGTAGTCAAGTGGATTATAAGAGTCCATTTTCAATAAACCCACAAGACTTCTCATATATATGGGGGTACCTAGAAGTGAATTCCATAAACAAGTGTTGTTTGATGTAGTACTACTTGAATGGGTACCTGTTGAGTCTCCTTTTTGAAACCTCCAATTTCCTTATATTTTCCTATATCTTGACCAACTTTGCCTCAAACATATACACTATTTTCCTATTTTCCTTAAAAGACATGACTTTTAGCCATTCTTGTGTATATATGAGGTAACTTATGTTTAATCATCATTTATGATATTTATTAATGATTGGAATTGAATAATTGATATTAAATGCTCTCTAATTACTTTGAATGATCCAAGAAGACCTTATGACACAACTCTTATTCATCTAGTACCCGCTTCGGTGTTCATCCGGTATTCAATTCATTTGGTACCTATGTTTGCACTTGTCCAGTACCTATCTCTGTGCTCATATGGTACCAATGTTGTGTTCATCTGTTACCTATTTCGACGTTCATCCGGTACCTATTCCTATGTTATTATGGTACTGATATATTTGACTTTGTGCGTCTAGTATGAGTCTTCTTGTTCTAGCTGTGCATGTCCGATACCAGTTCCGCATTTGCAGGCTAGGGTGTTTGAATGAGCTTTCTCTCGATGGGTCCAAGGATTTTGTTGGCTTGAACATCCTTTGTTAATTGAATACCATAATACACTTCATACTCATGCACTTCATGTAATGAGGATGAAATCGTTTCTTTGAAAAATGATACATCAACCAATTGTAATATTTGTGCAGACATTTGATTTTATCTCCAGATTTTGATTGTAACAGTTGTTTCTCTTTAAAAGAGAGAGCCTTGTAGATGATAGACAGAGACATAGTTAATCACTGTTATGATGTAGAATTGATTCTTGAAGACTATTGATTATGCCCCTATTTATGAAGTAATGATATAAACTGTAGTTCATGGAATCTATGTGTGTGATCAAATCTTCCCTTCTGTAAGTTTCTTTTAAAAATATACCATCTTGGTATGGAAAGGGTCCAATGACCCAACCACGGTAATATTCCTTGTATTTATTTGGGAATATAACTCTAGTTTTTGTGTGTGGATAAATTAATTTTTTGTTTTGATCATAACATGTAACTTTATTTCTATTATGTTTCAGTAAATACACTTGATAGCATCAAATATAGATGTGTGGTAATTCTGAGTGAGTGAGAGTTTTGAGTGAAGCATAAGATTTCTGAGTGAAATGTATAATTCTGAGTAAATACCTGTTATCCTTGTGTGTGTGCGGGTAGAGAATGATTTGTTAGACTCAATGTTTTTTTTTTTTCTATTTTTCAAATATAGGGACAATTAAGATCTCCATATCTCACCCTTCATGAGCTTATAATGGAGTATCTCGCCATAGCTAGAGTTTCTTCCATAATTTATTTGGCTACATCTTGCAAATATAGGAACAGTTAAGACCTCCATCTCTCACCTTACATGCACCTATAATGGAGTGTCTTAATACACCTGGTATTTCTTCTAGGATTGATTGAGTTTTCTTTTAAGAATGTGCACAGTGTTAATTGTTGCTTGATTAGTTTCTACAGGAAACAAATTCAAAGTTCATATTACCCTTTCATGAGCCTGTAAATGAATAGATTCATCACTTGAGCAAGAGCTTTAGATCACATGCTTGTTTATGATTTTTGCTTTCTGATTTTTGAACTGTGTCGAGAGTGTTACTTGAAAAGTGTGAAAACAGAGTATTGGTTTTAGAGTATTTTATTATGTAGGATATACTCATCATGCAGAGGAATTTATTTGTTATCAACACATATAGTGCATCAACTCTATTTATTACAAAACTGGATTGACATATTAAATTATTGCAATATAATTTCCACAACAGTACCAACATGGGTTACAACAGTTTCCAACCTAGTGAAACCATTTTTATTTATTGCATGTATGCTTCCTCAGCCATATGTTTACCCACTTAATGATAGATCTCTATGTTATTTAGAGACACTGAAACACGTTTCTAGTCTAAAAACATTTACTCTAAAAATGTTCTAACAAAAATAGTTGATAGCACTTGTGATGTGTCAAATAGAAATATTCAGAGAAGGATTATAGATATTGCTCAAATATATTAAAAAAATAAATAGAATTGAAAACAATATGGACAATATGAACTAAAATATTATACCTTTATTGATTTGGAGTCAATGTTCACTTTCCTCTTCAAGGGGGATACCTCCAATACATTAGAGATCAAATTACAAGTGATTTCCCAAGGCATCTTTTACAATGCTTCTACACATTTATATAGTATTTCTATCCCTCGGGAACATTATAGAGAATGAATTTTGTAGTAGGTAGAAGCTTCTTGTAAGCCTTACTACAATAATTGTGTTCACACTACTGCATAGGCCTTATTTACTAATGATTTCCTCCATATATAGAAATGCATAGTAATATATCTACTTAGGGGGTAAGGTAGGTTAGGACCCTAACACCTTGTGGTTAACCTATCATAATAGTACCCAAGACTGATGAGACATGGTGAATGTGTATCTACTACAAATCTTTGAACAATATCACACTCATAAATCAATATTCTCCTCCCAGAATCGATGATTTGTTAGACCATTTTCACCATGTCAAGTACTTCACCATGCCTAACTGCTTTAGGAAAGGATGTGAGGTACCAAGATGGCTAAGGGTGAAGGTCTGATTCCTTACCTCACTTGTCTTACACATATCCAGGATGAGCTTGGAAAATTTGTCTCAAAGAGAGAGGATTTTGAGTTAGTTGTATAGCCTCGAAAGGATTTCAAATCCATGGGACTCATTTGTGCATGGGATTGTAGCATAGGAGAATATCCCTGACTGGAAGAACTTATTGGATGATTTTGTGTAAGAGGAAATTAATCTTGGTCAGGTGAGTGATCATGTACAACATCTCAGGTTATGGATGAGGAGGCTTTATCTTTTGTAAGAAAATTCAAGGGAAAGTCTAGGAAGAAGGGCTCTAGGAGTGGAGTAGGTGGAAGGAATAAGAACATTGGCTTCTCCAAAGTCAAGTGTTTTCAATGTCACAAGTTTGGGCACTTTTCCTCATAGTTTCCAGAAAAGAAAAAGAGTAAGCCACATATCGTAGCCTCTATAGGAATAGAGGAGTTTGCGAAGATATTTTAGAATGATTTCTTCCTTATTGCATGTATGTTGAGTTCAATCATCACATATGTTGGTATGTGGATAGTGGCATATCTTGTCATATTACTGGGAGCAAGGATTTATTCATTAGCTTGTAGGATGGAGGTGTGAATCTTCATATTCAACTTGGAGATGCACACTATAAGGCACAAAGCATAGGCATTATGTCATTTTAGAGGGAGACAGGTAAACCACTCCATTTTTCTAAAGTTTTATATGTTCTTCGTCTTACCAAGAACCTCATAGTGATTTCAACCCTGGAGGACAAAGGATTTGAGGTTAGCTTCCATGGAGGAAAGGAGTATATTATACCAAAGGGGTCTACAACCAAGATGGACAAGGTGATTTGGGTTTGTATTGAGAAAGTGTATGAAATACATTTTGAGCCAACAAAATCATTGGTTTGTAGCAACACTGATTTGGCAGAGTTATGGTACAGACATATGACACATTTGAATTTTGGTGCATTGGATCATTTGAGACAAGAAGTTAAATGGATTCCTAAGGTTGCAGAAGAGAAGCATGAACCTAGTAAGGGTTTCTCTTTAGGAAAGTATTCCCACAAGTAATTTGTATCTAGCGAGCACAGGTCCAAGGGAATATTGGAACTAATCCATTTAGAGGTTTGTGGTACTATGAGAGTTCAGTAAATTTGAGGCTTAAGCTACTAACGCTATTTATTGATGACTTCTCTAAGAAGACCTATATATATTTCCCTAAGACCAAGGATGAGGTATTTGAGAAGTTCATAGAGTTCATAGCTCTAGTGGAGAATCAATATGGTAGGAGGATCCGGGTAATTAGATTGGATAATGGTGGTGAGTACACCTCTAATGAGTTTTGGGAATTTTGTGTTTTTGAGCGTATTAATAAGGAGCTCATAGTACCTTATAATACACAGTAGAATGGAGTGATAGAGAAAAAGAACATGACCATAGTGGGTGCATCACGTGCGATGATACATGATGAGGAGTTACTGGTGTTTTTATGGGTAGGGTCCTGTCGCACAACTGTATACATACAGAACACGATTCCCCAAGATGATTGTTGGGAAATTGACACACGATGATCCAGGTGGATATCGGTGGCCACCCACCTTTTCCGACCGGCTCAAAACAGTTTTCTGGCAATTTTGACAATTTACTATTTTTAGCAGGTTTTAACTTCCGGGGCCATTTTGAGGGCCTAAATGAAGGTTTTTTGAGATCGAGGTTCTCAATGA
>JZKD02S1657575.1:301118-321166 GCA_000966675.3 Picea glauca
TTTTAGTTTAATTTCTTTTATTTAATTAGTTAGTTTGTTTTAGTTAGTTTTTATTAGTTTCTAGTTTCCTTAGTTTAGATTATTTAGCTCAGATCACTTTCTCTTTGGTTTCCTTGCGAGACCTTAGAGTGGCCAACGGAGCCGTTAAACTCGTCAGGGTGGTCCATACCAAATGTTTTGGGTTATTTAGACAACCCCGGATCGGTTCCACTCTTCCAGTTGACGGATGGACTGTTTCGCCCGTCAACAGATTCATTTGTATATTTTCTCACCCGATGCTGCTATGTATACATGTCCTAAGGGTGGCTTTGATTTCAGGGACAATGCCTCCAAACAAGTCATCCACCAGGTAATCACCACGGACGCCAAAGCTGCAAGAATCGAAAATAGGAGAAGGCTCCTCCCCAGCAGTTGAAAGACATTTAAAATTCACTCCTAAGCTGGTGTCCATCATCAAGGCGATCACCAAGGAGCCCTTTGTCCAGCCCCTAGCTTTCGAGGATATAGAGGCAAGCATTGGAGCGAAGACAAATTTTCCTCACTGGGAAGAAGTCTTCACGAAGATTAATAAAGAAGAACCCCTCGAATATACTCCACAAAACGACCCTAATGCAAGTAAGCTCGATGATGAGGTCCTCCCAAATATTCACAGGGCTTATCTGGACATGGTGGCAAGACGGAATCCGGTTTTCCCTTGCGTCGAGATCTTAAATTGGCTCATTGATCACACCGATGCACATAAATGTTTGATTAATGATGAAAATGGCGAATGCGTTAGAGTTTTCCTGCCATCAGAAGTTCAAAAATACTACAAACTCAATGAGTCTGGAGAAAAGTTGAGGACTGATTTCGTGCTGAGTTTCTATGCCTCTCATGACACTAGAAAAATCATGGCATCCTGGTGGAGGGAAGACAAGAAATTCATGAACCTAACTTCTGGTTGGTACCTGATGGTCAATCTCAGGGAACCATATGCCTATCTCATGGCCCTTCTCTGCAGATTGCATGGGGAGAAATACTACTCCTTATTTTTGGAAGCTTGGATGCCTCTAGCTTTTACAATTGCCATTTCAGGCACCAGTTTCAATTGGGGTGCTATCATCTCTAAACAGTTGATCACCTGCATAAAACAGGCCCAAGCGCTAAAGGAGGGAGATACCCCTGCCTTCTACATGGCTTCCTATCTACTAGACGTCATTTTCGCCAGGAATGCTTTTGTCAGGATAAACTTGAATTGGCACCCTTCGGAGCTCGCATTCCATGTATACTACAACATCTTATGGGAAAATAGGTACACACAATTCTATGTTGTTATCTGTGATCAGTTTATTGCACCTATTTACTTCTTTCTCTTTAAGAAAGAATGCCCTATATTATCAGGTGAAGAAAAGAAGGTCATAGTTAAAATTGGTCACTGGTATTTGGATGAACAAGAAACCTACATTAAGATTTTAGGCGCCACAGGGGAACCACATTTATTTCTCATTTATGTTCTCGACTGCCTAGTGTTAGGATAAATTTGCTATCAAACCATCATACCGGGATACAATGCAACTTTAGTAAAAGACAAGAAGAAGGATTTCATATCGTATGGGTTTGATATAATCTTCTACATGATCAAAGACACCACGCATGCTAAACAACTTGGGCTAGGTCAATTGGAATTTTGGTTCCAAAATGGCCGATTTCGCAAACACGATCCTAAGGGATTGGTACTACAACACGCGTCACAGGTATCATCTTGTTGGTATTATGCCCACGATCAGTTTGAGGATGAAATTTTCACCGAGAACGCTCAATATTGGGATATGGTGACAACCGGGAAGGATGATCCTAGAGGAATTAGGTTTAGAGCTATGAGCTATGAAGAGCAGGCCACGTTTTTGGAGCAAGCAGTTCAAGGAGTTGGTTGACGCCCTGAATCAGCAGTAGCATATTAATTGGAGGAAGAAACAAATGATCCCCAAGAAGACATTGAGATCACAGAAGCTCATCAGGGATCCCCGGTACAAATTAGATATTTCCCAAAAGATCAAACGACTCAAGAGAGTGGCACACTTTTATACTAGCAAGCTCAGCTACTAATGAAACAGATGCAGGATAACCCACATATTGCCATAAGTCCTGGGATTTCAACTACCGTCCAAATCATTCTGACAGAACCAAGCGATCCTGGTCTCACAGTCGTCGATGGCACCAATGGGTCGGGCAATCCAGAATCTATGATATCACCAATTGATCCCTTGAGAGAAGGAACAAATCAACTAGAGACAGGTCGGGTGTCGATAGAAACACAAGTGCCTAACCCCTTCAACACACTTATACACATATACAATGATGACGAGAGCAAAGATCCCTCTCGTGGTACCCTGGTGTGCATCCAAGAAGAAGTAGGTCCCAAAACCCATTCCCCAAGTCCCGAAAAGGTCTCTTTTGTTGGGCCCAGGGTTCAAGACTAGGGAGTCCCACATAAAGAAGTTGAAGCTGAAGGTAATATCAATACAGTAAAGTCTGATGAACAAAATATAGATGTAGGCCTAAGAGATGAGGTTACGCAGAAGGAAATCGACCATTCACTATCGATGAGAAAGTAAGTGACAAGTCTATGCCTGACACCTCTAGCTTGCCCAATACCCAGATCCCGAGTGAGAAACAAGTGGAAGTTGGATCTAAAAGGAAAAATGAAGAAGTTTGAGAGCCCACTCTCAAACAAATATACACTGTGGGAAGCTTGGGAAACAATCTCACATGGGGTGATCAGTAGATACCAGACCCAGTAGATGAGGTCACAGACATCTATAAGATATTCTATGATCAAAAGAGAAAGGATATCATACAAAGGAATGTAAAGAAGAGAAGAATCACCCTGGATCAGTCCATCATAGTCGTCGCTAAGGAGAAGTTAAGTGATACATTAGAATCCTATACATCTGAGTTGATTGATGTGGGAAAAGCCCTCTCAGAGGCCGCCCAGGACAGAGCTAGGAGAGATGAAAAAGAACTTGTCACTACCCAAAAGGAGCTTGAACACTTACACAATCTTGCCGATTACTATAAGGGTGCTACACAGACAGTTGTGTATTTAAAAGATGAGTTCGGTAAAGTTTACGACGAGTTCAAGAATGAAAGACACCTGTTAATCTCAAATATAGCCAAATTCCAGGAAGACAGTCTCATGGAACTCATGACATTTAAGGAAACAGAGCGATGGTATGAGAAGGCACAGCAGGCGGTGGAGAGGCTCAAGTTTATTGAGGTAGTCCTGAAAGGCCAAGAAAAGGAATACCATGACATTCAGCTAGTAAGTAAAAGCAGTCTCAATCGCATGAAGCAATCAGTTGAATACTGGGCCAAAATGTCTCGAATCCGACACAAAGAAATCCAAGAATAATGGGCCAGATGTCAGAAGCACTGGGATAAAATCAATAAAATAATGAAAGACATTGGACTTCCTGAGTATGGTACCCCCAACATGTTTATCAGCCTAAATGAAATAATCAAGCTGTATGTCGAACAAGATGCATTATGGAATGAAGAATGCACAAGGGTCACTGATGCAAAGCCAGGGAAAGTACAACAGTTCGCAGGACATCCAATCAAAGCTAGAACCATGCTTCAAAGTTTTAACTTCATCCTCGCAAAGTATCGAGCAGATGCAATAGACATCAGGGGAATATATGCGGCTCCAATGGAACAACACAGATTTCCATGGGCCAACACCTATGAAGAACTCTTTATCAGATGGTTTTATTATGAAAGAGCCCACTCTTTTCAAGAAACAACTTGGGTGGACTGTTGAAATATTGTTAGATGATAATGCCACGTGGTGATTTTTTATTAGCTCAAATTATATTTTACTGTTAATGACTATTAAGACTTTTTATTATA
This sequence comes from Picea glauca, assembly GCA_000966675.3. Lineage (NCBI taxonomy): Eukaryota > Viridiplantae > Streptophyta > Pinopsida > Pinales > Pinaceae > Picea > Picea glauca. The sequence goes on from JZKD02S1657575.1 coordinate 305,007, forward strand.
AATAGGGACATCGACCGATGGTCAAAGGGTCGATGGTTGTTGTAAGCATGCTTTTTTATTTTGGTTGTTGATAATTATTTGGAGACTGCTATGAATTAAGAAGCCCTTCTAGACCAAAGAAAAGTTATTTTTCATTAGATGTATGTGATTGTATTTGGAGAAGAATTACTTCCTTTCATGTTCCATGAATGTTGCAGTAAATGAGTAAGAGCAATTAATTCCATTGTCAAGTTATCTGGTTCAATGTTTTGATGTTCTTTGCTTTAAATGATGAAAGTAAATCGTTGTGCTTCTATGTGATGAACGTCCTGGTAGATGAATTATTTTTCTTACCGTGATCTTGATTACATATGTGCTTCTTTTTCTTTATGCTAAGTAGTTTACCTCAGCTATGTGATGAATTTCTTGGTAGATGAATTATTTTTCTTTCCATGATCTTGATTACATATACGTTTTCTTTTTGTTAAGTAGTTTTCTCAGACAGTAGTTAGATGGTCGTTCGGTTACAGTATTAGTACTAGGCCCTCTGGCATAAGATTGTTGTCTGCATACTCGAGAAACGGGTTATCCCAAGTTCGACCCCTTCCCAATAGTTAAAACTTTTGTCCTGTCTTTGTTAAGTTGGCTTATATCAGCTTGCATATCTCGTACCAGCCCCATCTAAGAGAGAATACAAAGAAGAACTATCCTAAGTGAAGGAAGAGCCTTCATCCAAAAACACAGAAGCTCATTGATAATTTGGCCAGGTCGTAAGATTTGGAGAACCATTTCACTCCAAACGTTGCAGAGTCTAATTGGGCATCAGTGGCGGGTTTGGTTCCTGCTATTGAGTCAGGGGATTTAGGCCCCATAAACATAATTGGCGCTAGAGGGAGGGCCTGAGAATGAATGGCTGGATAGGCAAGTTTCCCGACATTTCGAGCAGCCTATAGATTCGTAACGGCCCACATGCATGGCTAGTCATCCAATAGACAACCCGCCTTTACCAAGTACTCTCAAAGAAGATAACTCACCCCACTCTAAGGAAGGATATCTTCACCCTGAAATACCTTATTCCCTCCCTCACGAGAAAGTGAATCAATTTAGAAGGATTACTAGAGCCTACGCCTGACAAGTCGACGCATTTCCCTTCACCCCCATCCTCCCTCGAAGAGAAAAACAAAGAAAACTAGTAGTCAACACTCCCGATGAAGTTTTTGTACATTCCATCGAAGACTTAATAGATTTTGTGATCACTCAAATCCAAGAACCTCTTGACCTCATACCCAAGATGTTAGCCAGAGACATATCTGAACCTAACAACCTTTCAGAAGAGGAAGAGCCTGACTCTGATTCCGAAGATATGGAAGGGGACAACGGTCATGAGGAGGAGAGAGAAGTTCCACTTCAATACAACCAACCTTGGTTGAATGGGGATGTCGTGGTCATCCTAGGATGAGTACACAGTCTCCCTCGACACCCAGAAAAGTTGCTCCCCAAGTATGATCCTAAAACCTCAGGATTGCTCGAAGATCATATCAAGAAATTCATACTTGTAATCAGGCTTATGAGCTTTCAACATGAATACGTAGTATGTATACTTTTCCCCTACATGTTTGAGAACTCGTCTTCCACATGGTATTTTAATTTTGCAGTAGGATCCATAACTAGATGGAATGAGTTCCAAAATGATTTCCTAGACAAATTCACCGAAGAAACTACCACAGGAGCCCTTATGGACGAATTATTCACAGCCACCATGACCCCAAAAGAAAGGGTCAAAGATTTCAATCAAAGATTCACGACTATCCTAAACAAATTTCATCCCGCAACGAAACCTACTCAAGAGTTGCAAATCGAGGTCTATGGCAACGTATTTCCAGCCTCTATTTCAATGTTCATTAAGAGAGCCGCTAAGAAAACCCTCGCAGAGAATTTTGAAGAGGCCAAGATGATAGAGCTCTATATGAAAGGATGTAAAGAAGGCCAGGCCTCTCTAGCGAGAAAAGAAAGCCATCCCCCTCCTAGGAGAGGACTCCTCTTGACTAGACTGCTAGGGAAGCCGGTTGAACCAACTCTCGATAAAGGTAATGGGAATATAGAAGACTTGCAATGCATGGTCAAGAAACTATCAAATGATATTATAGATATTAAAATAAATGCGGGTGAGGGAAATCAAAGCCAAATACCCTATAAGCCTTTCTTTAAAAGAAACCATCCTTTCAAAGCAATTGAACCTCCCCCAACCAACCTAAACATTGATCTAGGGAATGTCGCATCTAATTATTTATGTAATACCACCAAGAGAACCACTCGGAAAGGGAATTACCTTAGTGGTTCCATGCCATGAATTTAATGGCCAATCATTTTCTAGATGAAGTCTCTCTGACAGAACCATCTAGCAGTTCAGCCTTTAATATTTCCGATCAGGAAGAGGCTGACCCACCACAAGACATGACCATGATGATATGGGATCCCGATGTGATCGCGTATTCGGATGATCTGTTTAAATCTCAGGGACCACCTACAGAGATATTGACAATATAGACACATAGTAAGGGTCAACCAGGCCCAAAAGATACCGATGCCACCCATGCCTCACAAAGTAAATTAACTTGTGATCGCCCGAGAATACCTTTCGCTCTCGGTAACAAACCTATAAGTATCCATATTCATGATTATCCTAAATTAGATTACAATGCAGTAGAAAATTTGAAGAAGCTGAAAGCTAATGTATCGGTTATGGACATATGTAGAATCCTTCAGCAGAAAGACCTTCTGTTGTAAGCTCTAAGTTTGGTAAAAAAACCATACCACTTGTGATGGTCAGGAGAAGAATCCCCCCCCTACAAATTTGGCAAGCAAAGCAACGATAAACACCTACTCAGAAGGTAGGAAGGATAGGCCTTTTGCACCACCTTTCATTTTAACATTCGAAGTCTTCAACAGAAATCTCCACAATTGTCTGATAGACTCCGGGGCATCTTCTGATGTCATGCCCTTGGCCATTTGTAACAAATTAGGTGATGTCCCTATAAAAAGTGATAAGCATGTCATACAACTAGAAAAGACCCAGGTCAAGGTCATGGGGGAACTCAAAGATGTGATGATCAGGATAGCCACTTATCCTAATTTCATGCAGGTGATTGACATCATTGTGGTGGATATCCCTAAGGAATATGGGCTATTATTGAGCTTATATTGGTCTGAAAAAATAAATGGACACTTTAGCATAGACTGGGCACACCTTTGACTACTACTAAAGGGATACAAGAACATGATTAGAATCGATAGGGAAAAATACCTAAAACATACGGTCACTGACCTGGAAACCCTGGAAGAACCAGCCTCTACCGATTTTCCCATACTAGGGAACTATTCTTTTGATTCTCACTTTGGAAAATTTTCTCCTCTCCTATCCGATGTTTCGCTTACTCAAAACTCCGAAATTAATTTTCAAGAAGAATTCCCAATGCCAATGGAATATTCTCTCTTTTTTCAAAACCTAGTGTTAGGTCTTTTGGAAGAAAAGATCAAAGAGAAGAACACTGATTGGGATAGAAATCGTTTCTCACAAATTTGGACCCTTTATTTTGATGGATCCAAGTCACAAGAGGGTTCGGGAGTAGGGTGCATCCTCATCGATCAAAAGGGTAAATGCCAATTCTTGTCTTGTATACTAGAATTTGAGTGCGCCAATAACATGGCCGAGTATGAAGCCATGATACAAGGGTTAAAGAAAGACATATATCTTAATGTCAAGGAATTAAAGGTGTTCGGAGACTTGGAAATCATCATTAGACAAGTGAGAAACACTATACACTGCAACTCCCCTCATTTTAAGAACTACCAGCAGGAGGTTCATAGGCTAATAGAATGCTTTGAAGCTTTTAATATCACCATGGTCCCCAAAGTGAAGAATATCCTTGCTGACTCCTTAGCCACCACTGCTTCAAGACACTCACCTTTAGAAGATTACGAAGCCTCTTGATTCACTATAGAACTACTCTACAAACCATCGGTACCTAATAATATTTCTAATTGGAAAGTATTTGAGGGGGATGAACAGATCATAAGCTTCTTGACTAATCAAGACAACTTCAGAGACCTCGCTATAGACAATGAAGAGTTCCAATGACAACTAATGAAAACAAGTCCTTGGGAGTGTTAACACACGAATAAACCAAAGGCTCACACAATTCCAAAAGGGATAGTGAATCTAGAAAAAAATTTTGATCTAAAGGAACGATTCAAAGAGTGGTAGCTCCTGTCCCCTCCATGAAACTGTAAATATTGGAACCCTAGACAACCCAAAGTATGTAAATCTTGGAAAAATGATATCTAAAGAGGAGAGGAAATCCTACCTCAAATTATTTAGACAATACCAGGATGTGTTCGCTTGGTCCTATAAAGATTTGAAAATGTATGATACCCCATCATTCAACACACCATCCCGTTGAAACCCAAAATCAAACCTTTTCAACAGAAGCTCTGAAAGTACCACCCATCCTTGGAACCCCTCATGTATCAAGAGTTAAGGAAGATTTTAGATGAGAAGATAATTTTCCAAGTTATACATTTCACCTGGGTAGCAAACCTTGTTCCAGTAAGGAAAAAGTCAGGAGAAAACCGATTATGCGTAGACTTTCATAATCTCAATAGAGCTTCAGAAAAGGACAATTGTCTTGTCCCACCGATGGAGCAACTCCTACAGACCATGTCGGGATTGGAAATTTTCTCCCTTCTAGAGGGTTTCTCAGGATACAACCAAGTGTTGGTTTAAGAGGAAGACCGATTAAAAACTACCTTCTAGACCAAATGGGGAACTTTCACTTATAAACGCATGCCTTTCGGCTTGATTAACGCAGGAGCGACCTTTCAAAGGGAAATGGACATGGCGTTTTGGGGACTTATAAGTAAGTGTGTGGTAGTATATTTAGATGACGTAACAGTGTATTCGAAGAATAGAGAAGAACACATCCAACACTTAACTTAGATTTTTGAAAGATGCCGAAAATATGGTATATCACTCAATCCTAAGAAAACTATCTTTGGTGTTGAAGAAGTTAAGTTGTTAGGTAATATTATATCTCAAGTAGGAATTCTCATAGACCCTGAAAGGATTAAAGCCATAGCTCAACTCGCGCTACCCCATAACAAGAAAGCTATGCAGTCTTTTTTCGGGCAAATTAATTTCGTAAGGAAATTCACCCCCAACTTCTCCGAAATCATCAAACCCTTACAAAAAAATGATTCGCAAAGATTCTGAGTTTAAGTGGGATGATGAACAAAAATATGCTTTCAACAATATCAAAGTTTCCATATCCCGGGCCTCGGTATTGCGAAGTCTTGATTTCAATAGAGACTTTAACCTTTATACTTTTGCCTCTAACCAATCGCTAGCTACGGTTTTGATGTAGAAGGACGACGACAACAATGAAGCCTCAGTGTCATTTATGATCACCAACCTTCAAGGAGATGAGCTCAATTACCCCGTCATAGACAAGCAGGCCTACGTGGTCTATAAAGCAATAAAACATTTTAGGTCATACATCCTCAAGAATCACACCAAGGTGATTGTTCCACACCCCCCAGTCCGATCCTTGTTTACCCAACAATAAATGGGAGAAAGAAGAGGGAACTGGACAACGGTAGTCCAGAAATTTGATCTAGATATATAACCCGTCAAGTTAGTAAAAGGACAAGGTTTGTGCTAGCTCGCAGCCGAAGCTCAAGATTAAGCAAACCAAGATCCGAGGTGGGATAACGAAATAACACTGTGGTGTGGTGAAGCATCATACATTTCCCTAGGATCGGACTCCTGGTACAAGAATTTGGCTCATCTATTACATCACTGGACTTGTCCCAAAAACCTCAATCCCAGAGAGAGGAGAGCCCTCCAATAAAAATCGACACAATATCACCTCATAAATTCGGTACTCTTCCAGATCAACTATGATGGGGTATTATGAGGTGTATCGAATGTGAAGACGCTGATAAAGTGTTGAAAGAACTCCATGATGGCCCCACTGGGGGACATTTTGCAGGAAACACCACCACTCTTAAGGTTCTGAGAGCCGGCTATTATTGGCCCACTTTTTTCAAAGATGCTCATGCTTATGCTAGGAACTGTAAGACTTGTCAATTAAGTGATGGCAAGGAGAGAAGGGAAACAATCCCACTTCATCCTGTAACCATCTCTAGACCTTTTGAGTAGTGGGGGTTGGATATCATAGGAGAAATTACGCCCAACTCTTCGAAATTGCACAAGTATATTATTACTGCCATTGACTATTTCAAAAAGTGGGCAGAAGCCATTCCTTTGACCCATGTAAATGAGAAAATAGTCATCCAATTTATAGAACAACAACTAATTACATGATTTGGCATTCCTTCTTTTCTGGTATTTGATAATGCAGCCCACTTCTCCTTTACCCTATTGGTAGAATTCGCAATGGACAAAGGAATCATAATCAAGTACTTTGCAAATTATTACCTACAGGGAAACGGTGTGGTGGAATCAACCAATAAGAATCTGGTAAGGATACTAAAGAAGACGGTTGCAGATGACCATAGAAATTGGCATAACCAACTCCATAATTCCCTATGGGATGATAGGGTCACACCTAAAGAAGCTATAGGTAATTCCCCATACTTTCTGGTCTACAGACATGAAACCATCTTCCCAAATGGGATTTATTTTCCATCTCTCCAATTGGCCCAAGATTCTAACGAAGAACCATCCTCAGCCATGCAACAAAGAATCAACACCCTACTTATGATCAAAGAAGAGCGAGAAAAGGCTAAGTCAAAATTTTTGGCTCATCAACAGATAGTGAAAAGATGGTTCGATAAGCATAAAGCTAAGGAAAAGAACTTTGAAGTAGGAGATTTAGTCTTGAAGTGGGACAGGGAAAATGAACCGAAAGGGAAACGTTCCAAGTTTTAGAACCTATGGCTTGGACCTTTCCAGGTGGCTGAGAAAATTGGGGTAGGTACTTACCGGTTGCAAAATATGAGGGGGGAACCCGATACTCTCCCAGTAAATGACCAAGCCCTAAAACAATACTTCCAATAATAATAATAATAATAATAATAATAATGTATATCTATGTATATATATATGTATAGCTTCAGGTTAATATGGTTAAAAGGAGAACCAGAGATATCTGTTGCATGGAACAAAGATTCTAGGTTCACCCAGTGAATCACCATTTGTTGAGTACTCAACACACCCTAAAAGTTCTGTGACCATTTACTTTTGGGTACCACCTTGTTTTCCACCTTTGATTGTTCTCACCTTGGTCTAATACTGATAATCCGCTTATCTTATATGTTTTGAACCATCTTAAGAGGCACAAAAATTACTCAAGGAATCAATGACGCAGGATTTTCCTGACTCCCTAGAGAAGTTTGGCATCAGGGAAAGGTTAAGGTGGCTAAAATCATTTTGAGAAGTCAAAGTAGTCGAGTACTGACCTTCGTTAGCATCGGATGATAGTAGTGTTTCTTTCTTATGAATAGCCTCTGAAAATATTTCTCCAAAGGCCGATCCTTTAATCTTTGGCAGAGAAGTGTAATCATGAGCGCCGCACAAAAGAGGAGTTGCACCGCCGACCACTGACACCCGAAACTTTCCCTTAATCACCAATCCAATTGTCATCGGTATCGTGATTTTTATCAAGAAGATAGCAGTATTTATAAACCATCTAAATAGTAGTCGATCCCCGATATTTATGAAGGTAAGACGTGACGTGACGTTTAACCCCCAGTTGTGTCAAGTACTCCTCATTCAAAGCTTTAGTTAATTCATAGATCACACATTAGTTACTAGCTCGTGCATGAATCAAAAGGGAACCGTTAAACTCATCGATACAATGCATCTCCATTTGCGCCTCCGTCATCGACCAATTAAGTTTCAACTGCAGAAATCCGATAGCAGTTTATTTTGAAATCTTCATTTATCACTCGTATTAACTAATTGATATGACTGGTAGTATCTCCTAGTTATATTCTTTCGAGTCATTTTATGTGATCCCACTCTTCGCGACAAGTTTGGTACCTGATGGTCAATATCAGGGAACCATATGCCTATCTCATGGCCCTTCTCTACAGATTGCATGGGGAGAAAGACTTCTCTTAGTTTTCGGAAGCTTGGATGCCTTTGTCTTTTATAGTCACCATTTTAGGCACCGGTTTCAATTGGGGTACTATCATCACTAAACAGTTGAGAACCTACATAAAACAGGCCTAGGCGCCAAAGGAGGGAGATACCCCCACCTTCTACATGGATTTGTATCTATTGGACATCATCTGCACCATGAACGCTTTTCCCAAGATGAACTTGAATTGGCACCCCTCGGAGCTCGCAGTCCATGTATACTACAACATCTTGTGGAAAAACAGGTACAAGAAGTTCTATGTTGTTATTTCTGATCAGTTTATTGTGCCCATTTACTTCTTTCTCTTTAAGAAAGAATTCCATAAATGATTAGGTGAAGCAAAGAAGGTCATAGTTAAAATTGGTCACTGGTATTTGGATGAACAAGAACCCTACATCAGGATTTTCGACACCACAGGGGCACCACATTTATTTCCCATTGATGTTCCCGACCAGCTAGTGTTAGGAGAAATCTGTTATCAAACCATCATACAAGGATACAATGCAACTTTAGTAAAAGACAAGAAGAAGGCTTTCATACCGTATGGGTTTCATATTGGCTTCTACCTAGTCAAAGACACCACGCATGCTAAACAACTTGGGCCAGGTCAATTGGAATTTCAGTTCCAAACTGGCCGATTTCGCAAACACGGTCCCAAGGGATTGGTCCTACAAAACATGTCATAGGTATCATCATATTGGCCTTATGCCCATGATCGGTTTGAGGATGAAATTTTCATTGAGAACGCTCAAGACTGGGATATGGTGGCAGCCAGGAAGGCTGATCCTAGAGGAACCAGGTTTAGAGCTATGAACTATGAAGAGAAGGCCACATTTTTGGAGCAAGTAGTTCAAGGAGTTGTTTGACACCCTGAAGCAGCAGTAGGATATGAATTGGAGGAAGAAACAAATGATCCCCAAGAAGACATTGAGATCATAGAAGCTCATCAGGGATCCCTGGTACAAATCAAATATTTCCCTGAAGATCAAACGACTCAAGATAGTGGTGCAATTTTATACCAGAAATCTCAGCTACTAATGAAATAGATGCAGGATAACCCACATCTTACCATAAGTCCCAGGATTTCAACTACCATCCAAAGCATCCCGATAGAACCAAGTGATCCTAGTCTCACAGTCGTCGATGGCGCCAATGGGTTGGGCAATCCCAAATCTATGATATCACCAATTGATCCCTCGGGAGAAGGAACAATTCAACCAGATACAGGCTGGGTGTCAATAGAAACAAAGGTGACCAACCACTTGAGCACTCTTATACACATATACAATGAGAACGAGAGCACAGAGCCCTCTCATGGTACCCCAGTGTGCATCCAAGAAGAAGACGGTCCCTAAAAGACCCCTTCCCCAAGTCCCGAAAAGGTCTCTTCTGTTGGGCTCAGGGTTCAAGACCAAGGAATCCCACATAAAGAAGTTGAAGCTGAAGGTAATCTCAATATAGGAAAGTCTGATGAACCGAAAATAGATGTAGGCCCAAGTGATGAGCCTCCGCAAAAGGAAATTGAAAATTCCATGATTGATGAACAAGTAAGTGACAAGTCTATGCTTGACACCTCTATCCTGCCCAATACCCAGATCCTTGGTGAGAAACAAGTAGAAGTTGGATCTACAAGTAGAACGAAGAAGTTCGAGAGCCCAATATAGAAAAAATATACACTGTGGGAAGCTTGGGAAACAATCTCACATGGGGTGGTCAACAGATACCAGACATGGTAGATGAGGTTGTAGACATCTATGCGATCTCCTATGATCAAAAGAGAAAGGATATCGTACAGAGGACTGGAAAGAAGAGAAGAATCACCCTGGGTTAGTCCATCATAGTCGTCATTGAGGAGAAGTTAATCGATACAGCAGATGCCCATACATTTGAGCTAATTGGTGTGGGAAAATCCGTCTTAGAGGCTGCCTAGGACAGAGCCAAGAAATATGAAAAATAACTTGCTGCCACCCAAAAGGAGCTCGAATGCTTACGAATCTTGCTGATTACTATAAGGGTGCTACAAAGACAACTGTGTATTTAAAAGATGAGTTCGGTAAAGTTTACGATGAGTTCAACAAGGAAAGACACCTGTTCATCTCGAAGATACCCGAATTCCAAGAAGACACTCTTATGGCACTCGCGACATGTAAGGAAATGGAGTGATGGAATGAGAAGGTGCATCAAGTAGTGGAGAGGTTCGAGTTTATTGAGGCAGTCCATAAAGGCCGAGAAAAGGAAGACCATGACATTCAACTAGTAAGTAAAAGTAGTCTCAATCGCATGAAGTGATAAGCCAAATACTGAGCCAAAATGTCTTGAATCCCACACAAAGAAATCCAAGAAAAATGGGCTAGATGTCAGAAGCACTCAGATAAAATCAATAAAATAATGAAAGACATCGGAATCCCCGAGTATGGTACCCCAGATATGTTTATCAACCTAAATGAAATAATCAAGATGTGCATTGAACAAGATGCATTATGGGCCGAAGAATGCGCAAGGGTCACTGATGCAAAGACAGGGAAAGTACAACAGTTACTAGGACATCCAATCAAAGCGAGAACCATGTTTCAGAGTTTGAACTTCAGCCTCGCAAATTATCGGGTGCATGCAACAGACATCAGGGGAATATATGCGGCTCCAATGGAACAACACAGCTTTCCATGGGCAACACCTGTGAAGAACTATTTATCATATGTTTTGATTATGAAAGAGCCCACCCTTTTCAAGAAACAATTCAGGTGGATTGTTGAAATACTGTTAGATGATAACGCCATGTGAAGATTTTTTATTAGCTCAAATTATATTTTACTGTTAATTACTGTTAAGACTTTATATTATAAATAGGGATATCGACTGATGGTCAAAGGGTCGATGGTTGTTGTAAGAACGATTTTTTCTTTTGGTTGTTGATAATTATTTTGAGATTGCTATGAATTAAGACGGCCTTCTGGACCAAAGACAAGCTATTTTTCATCAGATGTATGTGATTGGAGTTGGAGAAGAATTACTTCCTTTCCTATTCCATGAATGTTGCAGTAAATGAGTAAGAGAAATTAATTCTATTGTCAAGTTATTTGGTGTAATGTTTTGATGTTCTTTGCTTTAAATGATGAAAGTGAATCATTGTGCTTCTATGTGATGAACGTCCTGGTAGATGAATTATTTTTCTTACCATGATCTTGATTACATAGGTGTTTCTTTTTCTTTATGCTAAGTAGTTTACCTCAACTATGTGATGAATTTCTTGGTAGATGAATTATTTTTCTTGCCATGATCTTGATTACATATACGTTTTATTTTTGTTAAGTAGTTTTCTCAGATAGTAGTCGGATGCTCGTTCAGTTAGAGTATTAGTACTAGGCCCTCTGGCATAAGATCGTTGTCTACATGCTCAAGTAGTGGGTTATCCCAAGCTCGATCCCTTCCAAATAGTTAAAAATTTTGTCCGGTCTTTGTCAAGTTTGTTTATACCGGCTTGCATATCTCGTACCGGCCCCATCTAAGAGAGAATATAGAGAAGAACTATCCTAAGTGAAGGAAGAGCCTTCACCCGAAAACACAAAAGATCATCAATAATTTGGCCAGATCGTAAGATCTGGAGAACCATTCCACTTCAAATGTTGTAGAGTCTAATTGGGCCTCAGTGGCGAGTTTGGTTCCTACTGTTGAGTCAGGGGATTTAGGCCCCATCAACAGAGTCCTCAGTCAAAATGGGTTTGTTATATGTTATGAATCAAGGAAGTTAAAGGAGCATGAAAGACACTATGCCACTCATGATTTGGAGTTGGCATCCATAGTGCATGCCTTGAGGAAATGGAGACACTACCTCATGGGGAAAAGGTTTGAGATAAGAACATACCATAATGGTCTGAAATATTTATGTGATCAACCAACTGTAAATGCTAGGAAAACCAGATGGTTAGAATTTCTAAGTGAATATGATTTTGATATAAAGCATATCAAGGGAAAAGAGAACAAAGTGGATGATGCACTCAACAGAAGAGTGGATGAATTACATGCTACAACCATTAGGATGTACCAATCAGATTTGAAATACAAAATTATAGAGGCTGCCAAATCAGATTTGCAATACAAGGAATTAGTGGAAAAATTACAACAAGGTATTTTGCAGCAGCAAATTGAGGAATATAAGCTAAATAATGATGAAATTTTCATGTAAAGGGGCATAATTTTTGTACCAAATTCTCAGGAATTGAAAAATCTAATATTGAGAGAAATGCACAATGTACCTTATGATGTGCACCCAGGATATCCGAAAACTATTGCAACTATCAAAGGCCAATATTACTGGCCAGGCATGAAGAAAGAGATTGCTGATTTTATTGCCAAATGTTTGGAATGTCAAAAGGTAAAGGTTGAGCATAGACACCCAGTTGGTTTGCTACAAACATTACCCATTCCTAAGTGGAAATGGGAAGTTGTAACCATGGATTTCATCACTAAACTTCCCAAAACAAAAAAGAAACATGATTCTATCATGGTAGTGGTGGATAAGCTTACTAAAGTTGCCCATTTTATACCAGTTAATCTCACTCACAAGGCAAGGAACATTTTTTATGTTTATATGAGGGAAATTGCTAGATTACATGGCATACCCAAGACAATTGTGTCTAATAGAGATCCAAAATTTACCACAAAATTTTGGAAGAGATTATTTAATGGATTTGGAACAAATTTGAATTTTAGTACAACTTATCATCTAGAATCAAATGGACAAACAGAGAGGGTGAATCAAGTGATTGAAGATATGTTGAGAATGTATGTGATGTATAAACCATCAAAATGGGAAGACTATCTACACTTGGTAGAGTTTGCTTATAACAATGGGTACCAAGAATCTCTAAAGATGAGCCCATTTGAGGAATTATATGGAAGAAAGTGAAACACACCAGTAAGTTGGGATAACCCAACAGACATAGTAGTGGTTGCGCCAGATTTTCTTAGGGAAATGGAGGAACAAATGATAAAAATAAAGAAAAATTTAAAGGCAGCCCAAGACAAACATAAAAGCTATGCTGATAAGGGAAGAACTCACAGGGAATTTAAAGTGGCTGACCATGTATTTTTGAAAGTGAAAGCCAATAGAAGTTCCCTTAAGTTGGGAAATTGTTCAAAGTTGGCAGCTCGCTATTGTGGGCATTTGAAATCCTAGAGAGGATTGGTCCAGTAGCTTATATTATTGCATTGTCTGCATCTATGTCTGTTCATAATGTATTCCATGTATCATTTCTAAAGAAATATATACCCAATGCTAATCATGTAATTGATTGGAATGTGATTCAGGTGGAGAAAGAAGGTGATTTCCAAGTGCATCCGGTACGCATTATGAACCAAAAAATCAAATAGCTATGGAATCGATCCATAGGGCTTGTAAAGGTCCAATGGACTTGGTATGGTCCCGAGGACGCTACTTGGGAGCATGAGGATGCAATGCGGGAAAATACCCGCATATTTTTGAAGATTTTTGAAATTTTGTTGTATATGGGTACATGATGCACTAAAGACAATGCATAAATAAGGGGAGGGGATTGTAATATCCCTAGGCCACACCCAATTGTAATGTAAATGAAAATGTACTTAAGCTAGTGAGATGTTTTGATATCATTTTGTATGCACATTTCATGGCCTAGTGCACGCTACTACTACGCACTAAAATGATGAATTGTGCACATTCCTGGATATCACGTGCATCAACTTGGGTGCACGTGATATTGAGGCCAGGGAGACTTTGTGTATATGTTGAGTTTTAGAGGCTGGTGAGATGTTTATTATAATCTAGGGTGCTTATGTTTGGATTAGGCCGAAGATCCTAGATGTTAAAGGCCAGTGCGCCTATTTTTGTATATGTCTCATCATAATATAAAATACATCGCTGCGCACAAACCGACCATGATAAAAGATATGGGGGACTAAACTCCACTAGTTAGGGAAAGGGAGGGCCATAAAAGTTAAGGAAAAGGGATAATCTAGGTAGCTTAAGCCAAAAATGAATATTATATTAATATTTCTCAATTCATAAAGTATGGATAATTGTTTTATCCTAAGTTCTAAAGTTGGGGACAAGTGGGCCAAAGTAGCTCCCAACATGAAAAGTGTCAAGTTGGGGAAATGCATACATATTGTTGGGATTTAGTTCATTTTTCCATCTTTTCCATGATTCTTCCCATCATTCCTTGCATCATTCAGTCATCCAGTCAATCATCCATGAGCATGCACACACCCATTGAGCTATTCTTCATATCTTCATGATTGTACTTGAACTTGTATCCATAGCCATTTTGTTTTGGTGTATCTGGTTAGCTTGGTAGATGGACTAAAGAAGTAGGTTGTCAAGCCAGTGGGATATTGAAGAGGTGGGTTGTCAGGCCCATGAGAAATTATCTGGGTGAGAGAATTGATGGGAGTTGATTTCCTGAAAGGTGCTAAAATGAAACTATAGGTCTCTGGGACTTCCTGTCCGACCTGTTTTTGAAGCCCATAAGGGAAGTGGGGAAGTCGAAGGACTATTGAACAAAGAAGGGGAACACTTACTAGGTGGGATAGGCACGTGGGGAATGAGGGATTATAGGTTGTTAGTTTGAGTTGGAACCTATGACGAAGTCTTTCCTGTTGTCTATGAGCCTATAACCTGCTTAGGAATCCCTTTACCCGAGTGGAGTTTAGTCCCAGCTCGGGGGTGACTCACTGTTGAGAGTGATGAACAATGTGGTCTAAGGCTGGGAGGTTCGTGGAAGGTATGCACATAGTTGGTGACATTATTACCAACATAAGTGTCAATTGTGTGATAAATGTACATGTTGCATTCTTATTTACATGTTTATTATTATGGATTTATCCTGTGTATGATTTATAATTGTGTTATATATATGGGTATTGGCTGCATATGCTGCATGTATACGTTTACAGTTATTTCTGTGATAATCCATGTGTTTAGAGATGTATTTGTAAGTTTACGTTTATATATGTGTGTGTGTTTTGGCAAGAGAACTGTGTGTATATATTTTAATTGCATGCAATTCAAAAACAATTATGTGGCATAGCTCAGTTGGATACTGGGTATGTTATAGTATATTTTGCAGAGAGAGAAGAAAGAGTTCTCTAGCATAGCGTGGCCCGACATGGATTGTCGAGGACGTTACATCATATGGACATGAATACTTCCTTCCTCAATGAAGTTATTGAGGAAAAGTATATATTGATAAACCTGGAGGTTTTTAGGTTGGAAACTATTGGGCACTTTAATTGTCTAAATAAATAGATAATTAAGGTGTTCAATATGAATTTTCAAACCCAAAGAAGTTTTGTTATTGCAAGATAATTGTGCACAGTCTATGATAGATTATGAAAGAAAACACTAATCAATTGCAGTAAGGTAAATTAACACTAAAAGAAATAGAGTTGAAAAGATGAACACTAACACAAGTTGCTGACATAGCTAGAGTTCTAATCTATTGTTGCAGAATTGAAGTCACACTTGCATAATTAAAATCTAATTTCCAGGAGTAGAATTTGATGAGTGTATAAGAATCTTGGATTATCTAATCTATTCTAATTTTCTATATTAATCTTGCAAGAGGAAGTTTTGTGCTAATTTTTGAAAGGAAGTCTACTTAATTGTAGAAAGGGAATTCACACTTCTATTTATTTTTTCTTGAAAACAAATATTTAATCTAATGTAGAAAAGGAATTAACTTTCAAAGAAATTATCCAATAGTATTTGATTCTAACTCTCATGAGACACACTGATGCACATTTAATAGAAAGGGACTGAACTGTAACAACAAATGTATTCTAGAAATGCTAAACAGATAAATCACCCAAATCAAAGCAGTTAATCTAAAACTCAAAATAGAGGAGAGTCTGTGAGGAAGGTGGGCCCTTTCCTTCTCACTAAATCCACTCGAAAAGTCTACAGTAGGTTGGAGAAAATCAAATCACTTTCGTTATTAAATTGCCAAAATGTTCAGATACAAAATGCTTCACTTTACTCTTTGT
>JZKD02S1657575.1:321203-334932 GCA_000966675.3 Picea glauca
CATGACTACAAAAGATTTGTTATTTAAATACATAGACATTCAATTGAAATAGACTCATAACAACCTTGAGAATCAGATATTCTCAAGTTGTTTGTATGATATAAAATATTTGTCATATTCACAAAATCTGGAAATAATCTTGATCACCAGCATGAGCCAAAACGTGTAACAGCATTGAGGATCTATCTTCAAATAGTGTAAAAACCTTGAGGATCTATCTTCAAGATACAGATTTGAATGATATAACACCTTCTAGGATTGGTGGGAGTCTGTTGCAATAGGTGTAATAGCTTCCAAGAAATGTGTGCAATTTCTGTAGTCATGTAACAACATGCAGAACGGGCGCACTGTTGTAAGAGCTAGTGTAACAATAACGATCTTTCTTCAAGACGTTGTTTTTTTTCTTTAATCTACACATTTTGATCATTATTTGAGAATTCATGGGTAAAATATGAGAAACACTACAAATCAAACATGTTAAGTAAATAAGAATACAAAATCAAGATCAATGGTTCATACCCTGGGAGAAAGTTCTTAGCGAATAATATACTAGGCATTTTAGCATAGAAATGATAAGGTTGAATGAGCAAAAGATATAGTGAAAAAGGGACATTTGGATCCTAACATGCCCCCCAAATGAATACATTTCATGTCCTCATGCAATCCACATTCAATCCTTACTATGAATCTGAGTTAGGGAAGTGACTCCTCCAGTGCAAATTGCTAAGACAAAACTGTCATGAGATTCTTCATCTGCAAGTCTGAATCCATTGCTCCTTACCATCTCCAAATGACAACCTTTGAGAACTTTGAACTTGCGTATACTCTGAACGAGGCATCCAAAAAATGGGAAAATGAAACCTAAGTCCCATCCATTGATGCCTACACGTTCTCATACATGTAATAATTATTCCTTCTTGACTGAGAATTTGGTCGGTTATTCATCATGACCAGTGACTGGTACTTTCACTATTTTATACCCTATCTGAAAATAAATATTACCACATTCATAGTACATGTGCTCTCTATTTTGATTCATAACAACTTTTGTTAGTGCTAATATATCCAAGGTTAACTCGTCTGGGTTTCTTTGTCGATCAAACTGCAATTCCTTCTTTAGGGAAGCCAACTTTTCTTTGAGGCTTTCAATTTGATAAAACAGTTGAGCAAGTGGCACATCCTCACTATTTTGTGTAACTGGTTCTTGTGTGGAATATACACTCATGATAATTGGTTCTTGTGTAATATCTAATTCTAGCATGACTGGTTCTTGTGGAACAGTCTCTTCCTGGGTAGTTGGCTCTTGTGTAACAACTAGTTTTGGCATGAATGATTCTTGTGGGACAATCTCTTCCTGGGCAGTTGGTTCTTGTGTAACATCTAAGTTCTGGGAAGAGGTTGGTTCTTGTGTCACAGTCATGTTTTTGGAAGGGACTAGTTCTTGTGTAACATTCACTTCTTTATCAATGGAGGATAATGGATGAACAATGGGTATTGCCTGTTCCATATTCTTCCATCCAACTACTGCTTCAATAGACCTTGCTGACCTAGTTCTCCTCCTAGGTAATGTAGAGACAAAAACATGGGTTTTCTTTTTCTTTTCTTTAGGAGAAGGAGGCATTCTTCAACAACCAGACAAGGAGGAAAATTTGGAATACTGGGGTCTTGTATAATCTGTACTTCATCACTCAACGACTGATGCACAAAATCATCAAGTGGAATCGATGATTCCATTGTAATTTGGTTACATTCATCCTGAATTGACAAAATGGTTTCTTGAAGTTCCTTGCACAAGGTAAAACCTGGTATACGTATCTCCATAGGATCATTTTACGGCTCTCTCATGTTTGTATTGTTGATGTCAAAATAGGGCAGGGTCTAAGCATCAACAAAATCAGGACACTCTGTCGTAGAAAAAGGAGTGTTTTGAGGTGTGTTTGCTTCAACAGGAGATGAAGTTGACGTACTGGCTATTACAGCGGGGACTGTAACTATTATTGCAATAGAACTCACTGACCTAGTTCACATTCTAGGTAATGTAAAGACAAAAGCAAGGGTTTTCCTTTTCTTAGATTTAGGAGTAGGAGGGAGTTCTTCAACAACAGTTGTTGCAGTCGAGGGATGAGGCTCATGAATTGGTCTAGGAATTGGGTTTTTAATTGTTGGATCAATCACAACAATAGGCATAGGGTTTAGCTATTCTGGTTCAACTCTGTTGATTATTTTCTGAGTGGTGTTAGAGTTGCTTCTGGTTTTTTGTTTTCTTCTCTGAGTCGACTTACAGACAGTTACAGTGGGGGCTTTAATTGCTGGTACAATCGAGGGATGAGGCTCATGACTTGGTCCATGGATTGGTTTTAGTTGTTTTGGGTCAGCCATAACAATAGGCACGGGATTTGGTTTTTCTTCCACTTCAAGTAATGGGTCATTAGGAATTTCCATTCCTTTATGAATCAACAACCCTATCATTCTATGATTGGAAAGATAATTCTTGGGATTCTTTAATTTCTTGACAAAGTGAGCTATATTATGCAAGGAATGAAGAAGGAAATAAGGGGTGTTTATTAGCTTCTGATGTCTTAAATGTGATAGTAGGATAAAATCAGAAAAATAAACTACTTGATATCTTCCTTCTCATGTAATGTACCTTTTTACAAATTCTAATACTTCCCCCCATGGTTTTGGTCAGGAAATTACATATGCACATCAACCCTTCGTTTGAACTTGCTCATCGTCCACGAGAAAACCCGTCTGTGCTTCGGGAAGATGCACTTTTTTGCTAAACCACCTTGTTGCTTTGGTTGGCAACCCTATCATAGCAACCACGATTTCCTCTATCACTAGAATCCTCACCCCATGCACCATCAAATACCCTTCTGTGAGGTTCTAACTGAACTCAAATACCTTTGCTTCATTAAACCCCAACAACTTCTCAAAATAAGAAATCCATCTAGCCTTCAGAAATTTTTCGTAAACATCTAGGTATAACAGTAATGCATCTAGATTTTCTGGTTCATATCTCACAAATGATCCTCCCATGACATCGTTTTAAAGTTTAAACAGTCACAAAGGAGGAGAAACCAACACCTAAACCAAAGACACAGCAAATTAGAACATGGATTGTATAAAGAACACAGTGTCTCAGGGGAAAATAAGCATGGTCGAAAGGTGGCGGAGGTGAATATAAAATGGGGTTTTGACAATGTATATTTTCTTTCCCCCCCAACTAATCTGTTTGGCTCATGGTGCAACAAATTTAAGACAACCGACAGGTAAGCATTAAATCTTGATTCCATATCTACGTCACTTTGACACGTAGGATTAGTAACTTACATCATAACTTATCGCATGAACTGATCTGTCAGAGTAACCACACTATCCAACCGCCATATGATTCATGTGGAATAGTTGTAATGATGAGAGATGGCTCTGGAATGTGAGAAATGATGATATGACAAGTGGAGCAGAGGTGGAGTCCTTTCTTTGGTTTACCAACTAGAAATCTGCAGATGTGGAATCAAGTAATGATGAAGAGACATTTCCCGACAGAGAGAGTGGAAAAGATAGCAGTGGAAATGAAAAAACAACAATGTTTTAGCATGGAAAGATAGTAGAGTGGGAAAGATTGATGGAGTATCAGCATGGAAAAATGGAAAAAATGTGAAAAAAAATGGGTAAAGCGACATGTAAAATAGCGAAAAGGAATAATAGCGATAGGTGTATCAACATGTATTTTGGCCGGAATAGTGGAATTAGGTGTAGAAACATGTAAATCGGCCAAAACAATGTAACAACATGTAAGACAAAATAGTCGGGAAAATGGGGTAACAATATGTAAAATGACCATTTTTTAGGAAAGAGGTGTAACAACATGTAAGAATAAATATTCGGGAAAATGGTGTAGCAACATGTAAAAGGACCATTTTGTCAGAAAGAGGTGTAACATCGTGTAACCCGGCCAAACATAGAATCACTTAGTTTTTAGGAAATTTTTCAACTTCCAGAAACTAATCCTTTGGCTCCTTTCGCTTTAATCTACTGTGTTCTTCATCAATCCATCTACACATAAGTAACTTCTTGACACCCTTCTAAGCTGAATTTATTAGAAAAACATAAAAATATTTAAGCAAAAACAGAAAAATTCAAATTCATAGAGTTTATTTATATACAAGGTTTTATTGAAAAGAAAAAAGTTCTAAGGTTTAAAAGGGGAAGGAGCAAGCTCCTTTTCCTTTAAAAATTGATAACATGTATCAATTATACATCTAGATGTACATTCTGTGTTGGAAAGCGGACGCTGATACAGGTGCAAGCGATGACCATTTGCAAGTAACTGTGTATTGGATCCATCAATAGTGATCAACCTAACTGTCCCATTGGGAAAAATAGTGTCTACCTTGTAAGGTCCCAACCATATTTTACACAGCTTACCCTGAAATTCTTTAAAGTGTGAATCATACAATAGAGCCTAATCTCTATTTTTCAATAACTTCTTCTTGATGACTCAGTCATGCCACTTGGTTATTTTTTGTTCAATCATTATGGTTTGATGAATAGCGTCCAAACGCTTCTCATCCATCTCATTTAGCTGCTGCAGTCTGGCCTTTTGTGCCATAGTCAAGTCTAGATTGACTATTGATGCATTTCGTATGGTTTTGATTTTGAAATCAATGGGAAAAATAGGGCTCTTCCCATATACCAATTAATAAGGAGAAAAACCAACTGTGCTCCTCCAAGTGGTTCGATAAGCCCATAGAGCTTCATGCAATTTGTCAGACCAATCCCTACGATGTTGCCTCTCTGTCTTAGTAAGAATAGATTCTATGATTTTGTTTGTACTTTCCACCTTCCCATTACCTTGGGGATGGTATGGAGAAGTTGTTATATGCAAAACTTGATATTTATCGAGTATGGATTCAAACTTATGTGATGTGAAAGGTGGTCCCCCATCAGTTACTAACTCTCTGGTAACTCCAAACATAAAAATTATATATTCAAACAAAAATGTTAAGACAACTTCTTCTGAGGCCATGATGAGTTACTTTGCCTCTACCCACTTGGTCATGTAATCTGTGCAGACCAATATATAGACTTTCTCATTAAAAGGTGGGTTAATGGGCCCTACAAAATCCATGTCCCATCTCTCAAAAGGCTCTACAACCACTTGAGGCTGGAGATGTATCTCATCCCTATGATTTGGATGACCCATTCGCTGGCAACTGTCACAGGCTTTGACATACTTCCTGGCATCTTAAAATATTGTGGGCCAAAAATAGCCCATCCTCAAAAATTTATGCCTGGTCCTTTTATCAGCAAAATGACCCCCACAAGGGCCATCATGGAAAGATTTAATTATATCATAAACTTCATCATATCTCACACATCTCCTAATTTCTTGATCCAGGCCCATGTAGAAAAGATATCCCCCTATCCAACTATACCGAGCACTCTTCTGAATAATCTTCCTTCTTTCTCTGGGAGATAGATGTGGAGGTACCTTCCATGAAACCAAATAATTAGCAATGTCTGCATACCAAGGTGAGTGAGCAAACACTACAAACAAATGTTCATCTGGAAAGGAATCATCTACAGGTGAATTATCATCATTTATATTCAATCTTGAGAGAAAATGAACAACCACATTTTCTTTTCCTGGTCTATCTACTATACTGATGTCAAATTCTTGTAGTAATAACAACCATCTTGCTACTTAGGCGTTACTAATAGGTTTATTCATCAAATATTTAATTGTTGAATGATCAATATGATTAAAAGTAGAATAACCAGTGAGATAATGTCTGAATTTATTGATAGCATAAACTATTGCCAATAATTCTTTTTCTATGACTATATAGTTTAATTCAGTAGGAGCCATGTTCTTTCTGATATAGTAGATAGCATAGGGATATTTTTCCTCCTGTTTCCCTAGCACTGCACCAATTGTAGTATCTGAGACATCTGAAGAAATGTGAAATGGTAGAGCCCACTTGGGCCCTCTCAAAATGGGATTTGTGGACAATTTCTATTTCAAATCTGCAAAAGACAATTTTCATTTGTCAGTCCAACTAAAGTGAACATATTTTGTCAATAGAAAAAATAAGGGAGAGGCAAGTTTGGATTTTTTTTTAATGAATCTCCTGTAATATCCAACATGCCGTAAAACGCTTCTTACCTCTTTCGGAGTTGATGGAGTTGGAATGTCCAAAATTACCTGGATTTTAGCTGGGTCTACCTGAAATCATGCATAAGAAATGAAGTGTCCTAGCACCACACCTTCGCTCATCAACATATGCCACTTTTCTATACTTAGAGAAATATGAGACTACATTCATTTTTTGAGTACTTTTTCTAGATTACCTAAAGCTTCATCAAAATTAGTACCATAAGCTATAAAGTCATCCATGAATATTTCCATATAGTCATTCACCATATCATAGAAAATACCAATTACAGCTCTTTGGAAAGTGGTTGGTGGATTACACAAGACAAATAGGAGAACCTTGTAGGCAAATGGACACCAAGGGATGGTATAGGTGGTCTTATCTTGGTCCAATGGAGCAATGGTTATCTGTTTATAGCCACTAAATCCATCTAGGAAAGAGAAAAAAAAATTCCCAGATAGGTTGTCTAGAACCTGATCAATAAATGGCAGAGGGAAATGATCCTTCTGTGTGGCCTTATTAAGGGCTCTATAATCCACACACACTCTTCATTTACAATTATTTTTAGGCACAATAACCAGGGATGAAACCCACTCGCTGTCTGATATAGGGTAGATGAATCATGCATTAAGAAGTTTCTGGAGTTCTTCTTTAACAATCTCTTTAATATTCGGGTCCATTCTCCTTTGGGGTTGGCAAATGGGTTGGCATTATTCCTTAATGTATATATGGTGGGTGAATAGTTGAGAGGAAATTCCTTTCATATCCATGTAATCCCAGACAAATGCCTCTTTATGTTCAATCAATAACTTCATCAAATGTCCAATTTCAGAAGAAGATAAATGAGGATTGATGTTTAGAGTTTTTCCAGATTTGATTTCTACAATGATGCTCTTAGAACTAACTTTAGGAAATAATTCAGTTGTTTCATTGTCTGATGTTACAATTGAATTAACTTTATTTACAATAGTTTTAGAGAACATATCTACACTGACTCCTTCTTGGGCAGTAGGGTCAAATATTCTACTCAATCAGTGATACGTGTTTGGTGTAACAGTAGAGGGGTCACTGATAAATATATTGATTAGATAATCCTCTGTATTGTCTTTGAAACTCAGGGTTTTTCCTATGGTTAGCATAGGCAAAGCACTTTCATCCTCAATGTCCATCCATAAAGAATTTTTGGGTTCCACATTGTGTGTAGCATGAGGATAAAGGGTAAGTTTCTTGGTATCATAACCATCAAAGATGGTCATTGAACTAGATCTACAACCAATGAAAGCATTCATTGTAGCTAACCATGGTCTTCCTAGAATTAGAGGGTGCCCCCCAAATAGGTTTTAGGTTGCAATACGACAAAATCAACAGGATAATCCCATGAATCAACTGAAATAACTAGATCATCGATTACTCCTTCTAGTTTGACAGTAGAACGATCAGCTAATTCTAAAACAGTAGGAGTAGGTCAGACTTACATCTTGAGTTGCAACAATTGTGTCATCTCTATTGGCATAATGTTAATTGCTTCCCCTAAATCAACTAACACATCGAGAATAAATGCCTGGTCAATTTTGACAGTGACTGTAGGGTTTCTCGGGTCGCCATATTTAATAGGTGGGGTTTTTCCTAACATCAGTTCAGACAATTCTCCCACTATGTGTATTGTGAGGGGGTCCCTAGGTTTTCTTCCAGGATTTTTTATACAAAGATCTCTCACAGTCTTCGCATAAATAGGGACATCCCTAATCGCTTGCAATAGTGGAATGTTAACATGCAGATTTTTCAATTCTCCTAAGAGATTGAAGGATGGTAATTCCACAGTTTTGGTAATTTCCAATCTTTCAGGGAATGGGGGGTCTGTTAATTCTATGATAGGTTCGTCAATTTCCTCTGTATCAACAGATGGTTTTCCGCCGATTCCTTATCTGATTCTGAATATGGAGCATCTTCAATTATTGGCTCGACTATTCTCCCTGATCTTAATTTTATCTCATCACAAGGCATAGGGGTAATAGACAGAGCTAGCCCATTGTGTATATAAATATTCTGAATGGCCTTATTATTTGGATTTGGGTTAGTTTGCACAGGCATATGAGGTCATAAGGGATGATTTTTCTGTGGGGTATTGGTAGGTAACTGCAACTGTTGTTGCTAGTACTGGGGTTGGAACTAGTTTTTATAGGGGTTATGTTGGTGAAGGTTTTGATAAGTAAGTTTTTGTTGAGGGCCTCTCCAATAAGAGTTCCATTTCCTAGGATGATTCTGTTATTGGCGCATAGGTACCCATGCATTTTGATCTTGATAAGGAGGTGGCATCTAATTTGGAGGGGGGGAATTCATCTGGCCATATTGAAGTTGATTGTTCACATTATTCCAATAATTAAGTGTTGCAGGAGAGAATTGAGGGTTTATACCTTGACCTTGTGGCTACCATTGTCTCCTTTGTGTCATTAGATAGACATCCTTTGCTTCCTGATTATTTTCCTTCATTGATGCTTTTACACCTGGTAGGGAGGGACATTGGTCAGTAGCATGATCTAATTCACAAATAATACATACTTGAACATTGTTCAGTGGGAACTCCCCCAGTGGATGTTTGTTTTTTCATTTCGAACAGAAAATGGACAATGCCATATATGATTTTTCTTGTTTCTGTTTGACCTGCAGAGTGTCAATTTGTGAGGCAAAAGAGTTAATCATTTCTATTTTGAAATCTTCTAACATATTACCTATTTCTTCTCTTGTTTCCCCTCCATTGGCTGATTTATGTACCCTTGAAAAAGTGGCATCCCTGGTAGTTGACTTATTCCTTGTAGATCCTCGAGAGAATCTCTTACAAATATTTACAATGTCCTCATAGGATTCCTTATATATATCTCCCTTGCCAAGCATATTCATCATATCTAAACAATCATCTCTAACTCCTTTTAGAAAAATCATTTTTAGAATGTCCTTACTCACATCCGGATGTCCAGATCTGTGTATATTATACTGGAGTCGCTCCACAAAATATTCAAGGGTTTCATCCTCCTTCTGAGACATCTTGAACAGTTCCTCTCTTCGTTCCCTCATTCAGAAGTAGTCTTGGTATGTTTTCAGGAAACGTTGCCTCATTTGTCCCCATGCTGAAATATTCTCTCCTCCAAGGCTCATGAACCATCTTAACGCGTTACCCTTCAATGTACCTAGAAACAATTTAAGATTTTTCACAATGATAGTGGAGTCATAGCTTCTACACAAAATATCAAATTCAAACAGAAACTCATATGGATCTTCGGTAGATAATCCATGGAAATTTGGCAGGGCTAAGAGAGGTATGTCCTTCATAGAATCCATCCCGCGTGTGGGACTATTAGTAATAGGAAAGACCATATTAGAGATAGTATTTTCATCATTTACCTGATCTTCATTGTTTACTAGATCCTCACAGTGGAGCTCTTCTTCATTATCTCCTTGATTTTCCATATGTGCTCTTTCTCTCCACTCAATATAGAAAGTGTCACACTCCTCTTTTGTGACTATCTGTCTGTTGATATGATGAACAACTTCTTCTGGATTTTTCTTCTTACAAGCTACACTTTCTTGATATTCAATATTCTCCAGTGTTGTGTGTTGATTTGTTGGTGGCAAATATTCAGCTTCATCCCTTGATGAAAATGATGTTTCAAAATGGGGTAGTTCTGATGTCTGAGGAATATGTCTTCTTGGAGGATTTGAAGGGTGGAAGATAGATCTCGAAGAAGAATCTACTCTGGCTATAATCGTGTCAACAAAGGTTGGTATTCCCAGTGCAGGATTCCTTCCACCATTTCCTATGGTACCTGTAGGGTTAGTAATTTTGGGGATACGTCCTCTTGTTCCTTGATTCATGCAGAATAATCATTCCTAAGAAAATAAAACTAATGTGCTTACAAGAATCTATAATTATCTTCCCCGACAACAATGCCAAAATGTTGGGAACTTTAATTGTCTAAATAAATAGATAATTAAGGTGTTCAATATGAATTGTCAAACCCAAGGAAGTTTTGTTATTGCAAGATAATTGTACACAGTCTATGCTAGATTATGAAAGAAAACACTAATCAATTGCAGTAAGGTAAATTAACACTAAAAGAAATAGAGTTGAAAATTTGAACACTAACACAAGTTGCTGACACAACTAGAGTTCTAATCTATTGTTGAAGAATTGAAGTCAGACTTGCATAATTGAAATCTAATTTCTAGGAGTATAATTTGATGAGTGTATAAGAATCTTGGATTATCTAATCTATTCTAATTTTCTATATTAATCTTGCAGGAGGAAGTTATGTGCTAATTGCCGAAAGGAAGTCTACTTAATTGCAGAAAGGGAATTCACACTTCTATTTACTTTTTCTTGAAAACATAGATTTAATTTAATGCAAAAAAGGAACTAAATTTCAAAGAAATTATCCAGCAATATTCAACAATTGATTCTAACTCTCATGAGACACGTTGATTTGCATTTAATAGAAAGGCACTGAACTATAACAACAAATGTATTCTAGAAATGCTAAACAGATAAACCACCCAAATCAAAGAAGTTAATCTAAAACTCAAAACAAAGGGCAGTTTTTGAGGAAGGCGTGCCCTTTCCTTCTCACTGAATAAACTCAAAAGGACTACAGTAGGTTGGAGAAACTCAAATCACTTTCTTTATTAAATCACCAAAATGTTCAGATACAAAATGCTTCACTTTACTCTCTATTCCAAAGCTAATCTTTTCACCCCCCCCATGATTACAAAAGCTCAATTATTTAAAGACAGAGACATTTAGTTGAAATGGACTCAGAACAACCTTGAGAATCAGAGATTCTCAAGTTGTTTGTATAATATAAAAGATCTGTCATCTTCAAAAAATCTAGAAATAATCTTGATCATCGACGTGAGGAAAAATGTGTAACAGCCTTGAGGATCTGTCTTGAAATCGTGTAACATCCTTGAGGATCTGTCTTCAAGATATGGATTTGAATGATATACCAGCTTCCAGGATTAGTGGGATTTTGTTGCAGCAGGTGTAACATCTTCCAAGAAAGATGTGCAATTGTTGTAGTCATGTAACAACATGCAAAACAGGTGCACCATTGTAACAACTGGTGTAACAACTGGTGTAACAACAACGATCTTTCTTCAAGAATTGGTTGTTTTTATTTAATCTACACATTTTGATCATTAGTTGAGCTTTCATGAGTAAAATATGAGAAACTCTACCAATCAAACATGTTAAGTAAATAAGAATACAAAATCAATATCAATGATTCATACCTTGGGAGAAAGGTCTTAGCAAACAATATATTAGGCATTTTAGCATAGAAATGATAAGGTTGAATGAGCAAAAGATATAGTGAAAAAGGGACATTTATGGATCCTAAAAGAGACAGGGAGATGCATGTTTACAGGTTGAGATGATCCTTGTATGGGATCAATAAGTAACCTCAAGAATGTTAGTCGAGGATCAACAATTATTTGAGAGAGATTGGATTCCAGGGAAGTGAGGATGATCCAAACCTCTATTTTCTAGTAGGTGAGGTGCCTCTTATACTGATTTTATATGTTGATGATATATTTCTTACTGGAGATGAGCATCTAATTGCATACTACAAGGATAACCTTGTAGCATAGTTTGATATGAAAGACCTTGATTTGATGCATTACCTTCTTGGTCTAGAGGTTTGGCAGATAGATGGGTGCTTCTTCTTAAGACAAGCGGAGTATATAGTGGAGATATTGTGTAGATTCAAGATGGAATATTGTAGTCCCATGTCCATGCCTATAGTGACAAACTGGAGGAAGATTGATGTATCTAGTTCTAACATAGTAGACCCCACCATCTATCATCGGTTTATTGGATCATTCATGTATCTGGTTAACACTAGACCATACATTAGCTTTGCAATTAATTCTTTGAGTCAGTTCATGGTGGCATGATAAGAATTTTATGAGTAGAACGAAATGAATACATATTATTATCAAAAGGTGCTTAACACCAAATAATAGATATAGAGTAAAACTATTTTCTATTCAATAAGGAAATAAGTTGAAACTATAAAATGCAGCAGAAAACAAGCTTGTTAGAATGGTGGCAGTTTATCTCTGAGAAGAGATGTGATGGTGGTGCTAATTCGCAAGAAGATGTTTACAATTAGGTTTCAAAGGCCTTTTTACAATAAACAGGAATTTCAAAAACCACAGACATCCAAAAATCTAACCCTAGGAGATGAAGCACCAAAATTCATGTGGGCCTGGGTAAGTTAGTACATCAACTTCCCAGGGTCATAACCTTTGCATACGATCTTCATTTTAGGCGCACGATAGACTGTTGGAAGGGTATAAATAAGGAATAAAAATTTTGTCGTTAGAATCTAGCTTCGTCTGTAGTTTGACTGTGGTGAATCCTAAAAATGATGTTTAGTGCCTCAAAATGGCCTCAGAAGTTAGGGATCCAAAAGCTAGGAAAAAATTGCCAAACTGGAAAATTGCCAAAATGATCCAGTTGGAATAGGTTCCCGGAAACCGACATCCATATGGATCATTCCTCCCCCTGAGGAAGAAATGGTCTCTATTGCATTGAGTTCTCCCGTGAGATGAGGAAATTTTTATTGAATTTTTCCCCTGGTGAGACACTTGCCTTGGTGCAGGAGATGCCCTACTTTGACAACTCGATAAAGTTGGATCCTTTGCTGGTGAGTGACCTTGACCTATTTGTCCACAATATGATCATTGGATTCCTATTGTATGTATTTGGGGTTGATATTTGTTGGTTTCAGTTGTTCTGCTATCTCTGAGGTGTCCAATAATGATGGGAAGTAAGGTCGAAGGAGATCCACATTGAACATTGGGTGTGCGCCAAGGAAAGGAGGAATGTTGAGATCAAAAGAATTATCACTCATAGCCTTAGTAATGGTGTATGACCCATAATGTAGTGGGAGAAGCTTCAAATGGCATCTTGTAAAGAGTTCTTTCTGAAAATGCAACCAAGCTTTGTCACTCACCTGAAACTTATGTGGCACCTGGTGTTGATCATGGCGTTGATTGTACTTGTCATTGGCATTATGTAGGATATCCTAAACCTATTGGTGGATGTGATGGATCCTCTTAATGAATTGAGACGTGAATGCGAGGGGTAGTTCAACATCTATGGGACCCAATGGTTGGAATCCCAACCCCACCTGAAAGGGGATGTGGTTGGTTGAGCTATGCAGGGCTCGGTTGAATCTATGCTAGAAATAGGGAAGAATCTCATCACATGTGCGAGGGTGCTTGGAATTATACATGTGTAGGATATGCAGGATCATTTTATTTATGAACTAAGTTTGGCCATCTGTCTAGGGGTGGAAGGTCTTGGATTTGGTGAGCTTGGTGTCCAGCAGTGACTAGAGGCTCGACCAGAATGTACTGAGAAATCCAATATCCCTATCTAAGACAATGTTTTGTGGGATTCTGTTAAGGTCCTAACCCGCACATAGGTAGATCAATGTATTCGGATGTAATAAAGGTCAATATTAATAAGACCTTTCAATAAAATAGAATAAGGCAGATGTAAGAAGACC
>JZKD02S1657575.1:343920-385089 GCA_000966675.3 Picea glauca
AAGGTCAATATTAATAAGACCTTTCAATAAAATAGAATAAGGCGGATGTAAGAAGACCTAATACAAGCTTCTGCTTCTAGAAGGATCTTCCTCTAGATGCTTCTCTTAATAGACATAGTTAGTATAAATAAGGGTCGAGGGTATGAGAACCCTATCTTGGATATTATTGTAACAAAGAGCTACTCGACTGGAG
Source organism: Picea glauca (assembly GCA_000966675.3). Classification (NCBI taxonomy): domain Eukaryota; kingdom Viridiplantae; phylum Streptophyta; class Pinopsida; order Pinales; family Pinaceae; genus Picea; species Picea glauca. The sequence goes on from JZKD02S1657575.1 coordinate 344,114, forward strand.
GTTGCCCCCTCGAAGAGGCCTGTGAACATTGCTATCTAATTCAAAGTGCTATTTCTGTTTCTATTTCATATATCATTTCTGTGTATTGTGAAGATTATGCTGGATATTTTACTTTTATTCTATCATTTCTAGCATTTCATTTCTGTTCTTCATATTTTATATATTTGGTATCTTGCAGATTCTAAAATGTACCCAGACTCATTCAAATAAGTGCTTGGTAGTGGCCTTTGCTGTGATGCTCTTCTTGCAGGCGACAAGAATCACCATCTTAGAAAAACGATCAACAACAAAAAAAACAATGTCATTTCCCTGCTTTGTCGAGGAAAGGCCCAACATGTAGTCCATTTAGATGGATTCCCATGGCCTATCAGGAGTATTCAGAGGGGTGTACAAGCCCTGTTTCTTAGTGGTTGGTTTTGCAATAGCACAGGTAGTGCAGGAATTGACATACTTGCTGACCTCCTATCGAAGTTTTGGCCGGTAGAAATGTTTCTGCAGCATTGCCACTGTCTTTTCGACTCGAAAGTGTCGTGCCAACTGACTGTAGTGGGATTCCCAAATCATCTCCGCTCGCTTTCTTGATGGAATGAAGATATGGCCCAGTCGACACAACATCCCATATTGAAGATGGAAATTAGCAACAACTGCGTTTGCACCCAACATTTGATAGGTGGTGGTGAAGTATGGGTCAGTCTCATAGAGTTGGGGCCATCCAGAGGTCTCATGGTCGCTAGAGTCTAGTGCTCTGGTGAGTGTCACGAATGGAAATCTTCCAAGGAAATAAACAACGTGATTAGTGCTTCCTATTTTATACTTTGATGTTGAGTTGGAATTGTTGCAAGTATGTGGACCACTTTTGATGGTAGTCATTATGCAATTTGCCTTGTGTTTGCATGAACTACAATGGCTTCTGATCAGTGTGGATGATTGTCTCCTTCCCAAGAATGTAATGTCTGCACTAGTGGCATGCTTGCACAATGAAGTACATTTATTTGTCGTAAGTAGGGTACTTATGGACAACATTTGATAGTGTCTCACTATGATAGGCCATGGGGGGGTTGTGCTGAGTGAAAACAATGCCCATAGCATAGTATGAAGCATTTGTCTCAATCTCAAAGGGTTGATGCAAGTTCAATAGTGAAAGTATTGGGACTAAGCATAAGCATTGCTTCAAATCATCGAACACTTGTTGTTGGAACTATCCCATGCAATATAGGAGAATCCCAAAACGAACCTGCAGTAGAAATTGGCAAGGCCCAAGAAGCTATGAATCCTAGTGAGTGTAGTTGGGGTTGTCCAGTCACGGATGAATTGGATCTTGGTTGGATCCACATGTACACCAAGTTTATCAATGATGTAGCCTAGGTAATGGACCCTGTCCATGCTGAAGGATCCTTTTTCCAAGTTGTTGTATAGCTTGTGTTGTCATAGGGTGTGCAGAACCTGCTGAATATGTTGCATGTGTTCTGCCCAAGTCTTGTTGTAAATGAGAATTTCATCCAAATACACCACTAAAAAATTATTGATGAATGGTCACAGGATATCTTTCATCATCCTCATGAAAGTTTCCAGAGAATTTTTCAAACCAAAGGGCATGACCAACCATTCGAAAAGGCCTTCCTTGGACTTGAAGGCGATCTTCCATATATATGTCTTTTCTATCGGGACTTGGTGGTAGCCATAATTCAGATCAATCTTATTGAAGTATTTGGCCCCCGTGAGCTGATCAAGGTGGTTGTCGATTCGGGGAATCAAGTACCGATTTCTTACTAGGATTTTATTCAGGGCCCTGTAATCAATGCAGAGTTGCCATGTTCCATATTTCTTTTATACCAGCACGATTGGGCTCCCTTAAGGTGATGATCTGGGATAGATGTGCCCCTTGTGGAGAAATTATTGGATACGTCGCTTGATCTACTCATTCTCTAATAAAGAGTGGTGGTAGATTGGCCCATTGGGTAGTGATGCATCGGGGGTCAGATCGATGGGGTGCTTGACCTGACAATGCATAGGTACCCTAGTAGGTGAGGAGAAAATACCTGATTATTCTTCCATGAACTTTACCACTTACTTCTGCTGTGTGGAGAGGTCGGTCGTGAAGACCTTGGATGTGGCTGGGATATTCCACTCATTATGAGAGAAAAACTTCCCCATCTGAGAGATGAAATTCCTGCATTTCTTGGCAGATATCAAAGAAACAACACTAGGTGGGACTCCCTCAGGTATCATGTACAATTTCTTGTTAAAATTAATAATAACACTATGAGGCCTACAATAATATAAAACATGGATTTTCCATAAATATGGTTTTCAAAAAAAAACATTAAAAACTTCGAATGGGAAAACATCACACGATACCTTGTCTTTGAAAGGATTGATTCCATATGACAAGCGACATTCTTGGATGACGCGGATGTTGCATCCTTAGCGAAGCCATCTGATGGTGTAGGGATGTGGGTGCTTCATTGTCGGTAGATCAAGTCACTTTAAAACCTCTTCTAAGATGAGGTTCTTCTAGCTACCGCTATCAATGATGAAGTGCAGTTGGGTACCCTTCACCCACATCTGTGAATGAAAAAGGCGCTCACCTTCCGATGAGTCATTTGGTTCATCGAGCTGGAGCTTGGTGGTTGCAAAGGTATCACTGGGTTTTGCATGAATGATATGTCTCCCCCTTTCTAGTTATGACTCGGATTCAGAACCCTCATCTTATTCAGAGGCTTCCACCTTAGCCACCAATGACTGCTTTGAGTGGTGATCAACAATATTATTCTAGGGGCTCTTATGAAAGTCGCACCACTTCCTGGTATCTTTCTTTGTCTTTTTGGTGTCCTTATTTTCTTGTGGCCTGGACTGGTTGTCTTGAGGTGGTCCTTCTTTGATCTTTCTTTTTTTTTGTGGGTTGGGGCAACCCTTTCTAGGATTTTTCTGTGAGGGATTCCAAGGCCCAATTTTTTGTGTCTTTTGTTTGATCTTCTCCTTTATTTTGACAGAATATCGGTAGGTCGTTCCCAAGGATGATATTTTCGGTAACTCCATTTCGACTTGGATGTATCTATGTAGACCACCAAGATACCTAAGCACTATATGTCGCTTAGAATATGTGATACCCATATTGGTGCACAAGGTATGGAATATATTTGTGAACTTGGGCACTGCTTGGTCTCTTTCCTACCACAGTGTGGTCCATTTTGTGTACAGGTTGTCAGAGCTTCCAACAAGGTAGTATTGTTCCTTAATAGAACCCCTGAAGGACTCCCAGGTTATCTCAACTTTAAATAATGATGGTTCCTTTGTTTCCTTCTTCTCACATAAATTTTCCCACCAATATTTGACATGTGGAACAACTTTGGGGAGCACAAAAGTAATCTTTTCTCTATTTGAGAAGTTATGGATAGAGAAATACCCTTCTAGAAGATTCAACCATATGTCTACATCGTATGTGTCTATATGAATTTCAAATATAAGAATGTTCAAGTTGATTTGTACCTTTAAGGGGGTAGAACTTCTGTTTGAGGAAGATGTCACATTTTGGTAGTTGTCGAAGGATTTGTACAAAACTATCCATCATCTCATTCCTGAGGAATGAGATGATTCATGCAATGGAGGAATGATTCCTCCATTGCATGAGGGAATCCTTGAGAAAATTTTTGAAGGGATCTCTTGTTCCTTCATATTTATTTTCTCCCACCATGAGAGGTCACTTGGGCATGTGAGATATTGTTTCGTCAAGAGAAACAAGCTCAAGACCCAATTCTTTGTACCCTGACCTCATTGGGGACATGCATTAAGAACGACAAGGAGAAGATCTCTCTGATACCATTGATCCATATTTTATGAGAAGAACAAAATGAATAGAGATTATTATCAAAAGGTATTTAACACCGAATAACATATATACAGTCAAACTGGTTTCTATTCAATAAGGAAATAATATGAAACTATAAAATGCAGCAGAAAACAAGCTTGCTAGAATGGCGACAACTTATCTCTCAGAAGAAATGTGATGACTGTGCTCATTCGCAAGAATATGATTACAATGAGGCTATGAAGACCCTTTTACAATAAATAGGAATGTCAAAAACCCTAGACTTCCAAAAACCTAACCCTAGGAGATGAAGCGACAAAATTCATGTGGGCCCCGTTTGGGTAAGTTAGTACATCAACTTCCCGGGGTCATAACTTTTGCATACGATCTTCATTTTAGCTGCTCAATATATTTTTGGAAAGGTCTATCCGAGGAATACAAATGTTTCCATAAATATATGACTATGTTTACAATATGATTATGGCGAGCCCTAAAAATATTGCTTAGGGCCTCAAAATGGCCACGGAAGTTAGGGACCCAAAAAAATGCCAAAATGAGCCAGTTGGAATAGGTGGGAGGCCACTGACATCCATCTGGATCATGGAAACATAGAGAGTGAATTATATAGCTTCAAATCACATTCTTCACTACTTGAGCGGTACAATGGAGTACTATTTGTTGAATGAGAAAAGTGATGGAGTGAGATTGATAGGTTTTATATATGTTGACTAGGCAGGATCTGCAGAGGATAGAAAAAGAACTTCAGGGTGTTGCTTCAACATCATATCATGTATTATATCCTAGTTCAATAGGAACAAGAGATCAATGGAATTAATCTCTATTAAGACAGAGTACATGGAATCTATTTTAGCAGCATGTGAGGCACTATGGTTGAGGAAGTTGTTCTTAGGATTGTTCAACAAGGAGTTTGAGGTTATTGTAATACATTGTGATAATTAGAGTTGCATCAAGCTCTCTAAGAACACCATGTTTCATGATCATGGAAAGAATATAGAAATCTAATATCACTTCATACAATATTGCGTACAGAGGGGAGATGTGAGGATTCAATACATACCGACATATGATCAAATGGAAGATATATTTACCAAGGCACTATGCAAATAGAAATTCATGAAGTTCAGATATCAGATGGGGTTGGTTCAGAATCCATTCCTTTTTAAGAGGGAGTGTTGAGAAGAGTAACTTAGAAGGTCTTCTTCCATGTGGTGGCATCATAGAATGAAGGGGGACAATGAAGGTAGTCAAGTTGATGGGTTAAATCTTTGTTTCTAAGTCTAACATAGAAAAAGAAAATTACATGTGTTATATTTTAATGTTGACCTAATGAGCACTTTTTCCTAAAGCTAAAATTGAAAATAATTTAAGTGATGGTCTTTTAATCCTGGCCATCGATCTCATTGAGAGAGTGAAGGTTGATCTCATCCCTTGATCTCTTTTTAGATAGCATTTTTTTCTTTCTGATCGAGACAAAGGAAGTTGAATTGGTGGTTGGGAGCATTATGCACTTGAGAGAGGGTGACTTGCAGGAGAGAGAAGTGAATTGCTTGAGGGTTTGCTAGAGGCAAATTATAGAGAATATAGAGGAGCCTTTTTATAGGTGGATCAACTTGCTTCCTGAGTGTTTTGCAAAGTCCATACTATAGATATGAGAGATCCACATGTGTGGCAGAGACAATGTTGTTGGGTTGTACGATTTGCATAGAGGCTTGTTTGTTGGGCCAATTTTTGTGTTGTTGGGTTCGATTTGGTTTGGAGATGGTTGTACGGGTACTGGGAAGAATTTTCATTGGGTTTTCCTTATCCATTGTTGTAAATCAATCTTCTTTGTAAGAGATCTCTATATTTTCTTTCTACATAATAAAAATCCACAAACTAAAGAATTGGTTTTCCCACATTGGGTTTTTCGAGGGGTTATTTTACCAAAAATTTTTGTTGTCTCTTGTGTGATGTGATTGATGTTACCTTCTACATTGTTCCTGGTATTTATTTCTGCTGTGGGATTTTATTTTGTGAAGAAACCTAGTTGTAACTGTTAAAATGCAATTTCAGATTTATTATTTGGTGAATAATTTTTCTAGGTATAAAAATTGTTGAAGTTTTCGTTCATCTTGATGGGTTTTAGTGTATTCACAAAATATTGGTTTATATTTGTACATTGGAATATAAAATATCATGTAGGTTTTAGTGACTTTGAAAAAGAATCATTTGTTGGAAAACATCAAGAAATGTGATTTTTCTTATCAATCATTGGTGTATTTAGGGTATGTGATTGGTGGAGGAGAAGTAAAGATAGATTCCATAAATATGGAGGCCACCATCAAGAGTTTATTTCCTACTGATGTCATTAATTTTAGGATATTTTTTTTGATAGAACAGTACCTAGATAAGTTCATATAATCCTTTTCAGCGGTAGGTACACCACTCCATACCATCATTGGTAGTGCTAATGGTTTCCAATGGGGAAAGAATCAATACAAATACTTTTATGAGATAAAACAAAAGATCAGTCAAGCATCATGTCTCACATATCTTAACTTCTATAATACTTTTGAAGTGGAGGCATATGCATGTGGATATTCTATGGGAGTAGTTTGATACATTGAGGTAATCTAGTATGTTATCATTCTAATATGTTTCATAGGGGAATCCTAAACTACCCTACATATGATAAGGAAGTATACACCTTGGTTCAAGATGTTAATAAATAGAAGCACTATATAATGAGAAAATAAATCATTATCCACACTATCATCAATGACTATAGTATTCGTAGGCATAGAGTAAGTTTCAACAAACCAAACATTATAAGTGGATGGGGATTTTGCAACAAACGTCATCTAGTCATCAGATATAAGAAGGGAAGAACTAATAAGTTGTTGGACATGATTTCAGGTCCACCCACATCAAATATTACAACTTTTGGAACTCTTATGCACATGGATCCTTTCAAACATCATCCATAAAAAGAAGCATACAGAGAAGATGAAAACTTCAAAGAGGTATTTTAGTAGCTGCAATGACACATTATTGTAGAATAATGTGACAGTAAGGTTGATTATCATATCTAGAATGAGTTTCTCTACAATATATACAAGCTCTATGTTCCTAAAGTTTAAATATTATAGCTTATTACTGAGGCTCACACCTCCAAGGTTGTAGGACATTTTGGTGTTCAGAAGATATTTTCCAAATTACATAGGTATTAGTATTGGCCCAGAATGCAAGAAGATGTATCTTGGTATGTCAGAGGATCCATATTTTGTTGTACCAAAAATCATAGTAATATAAAGGAATGCTTATACCATCCCTTACCTATACCCACTTGACCTTGGGAAATCATTTCCATGTATTTTTTGGGTGCTTTTCCAACAACTAAGAAGGGACATGACTATCTATTTATGGTAGTTGAAAGATTTAGTAAGTTGTGAGTTCCTATTATGTGTAAGAACACCATAAGTGAATAACAAGAAATAAGCATATTCTTTGAAAAAGTGTGGGTGCACTTTTGGATACAAAGGAACATCATCTCACATAGGGACAAAATATTTCTCAATGCCTTTTGAAATACACTTTGGGAAAATATGGACACTAAGTTGAAGATATCTACAATGTTCCATACACAAATACATGGGTATATATAAGAATTCAACATGAAAATGGTACAACTTTTGATAGGTTACAATCATAAACATCCAAAGACTTGGGAAAAAAATATGATATGCATTCAACACTCTTATAATAGAGTAGTCCATACTTCTACTAATAAGTCCCCTTTCAAAACTTGATTAGGTCACACTTGGATGTTATTTATGGATAGAAACTAGGTGTGGGGGAAGACATCATTAAAAGAGGATTTTTTTTTTAAAATATTAGGTAGATATGTTTCCAAGTATATGAGACATTGAAGAAATACTAGGAAATATATATGGATAGATATAACCAACACATAACTAAGAATTATTTGAAGTGGTAGACAAAGTTTTTCTTACATCTAAAAATTAACAAGGAAAGACTACAAGTTCCTAGTAAGAAGATAAAGTTTTTATGTTATGGCCATTTTTAGGTATTGTTGAAGGTGGATAATAATGCCTACATAGTTAATCAATTCCCATACATGCACATTTACTCAGTAGTAAATGTGGAGAATGTGGAGCCATCCATGTTGGATAAATAAACCAAGGAGTGGCTACTACCTACCATAAAGGGATTAACACCAAAATCTCAAGTGAAGTTGGAATAATATATATATTTTTCTAGAATAATTCCAAAACCACCATATGGGGGAAACATGACCTTTGACAGATTCAGTTGAAAGGAAAACTTTAAATAAAATAAAAATGATACTACGAGGAGAAGGTAGAGGAAAAAATTCCTCACCTCATATGATAAAATATTTTTGGGAACAAAAGGCTCCCACAATGGGGTGGTATGATCTATATGGGATAATTATATAAAGTTGAATCTATCTTAGTACTTTCTAGGTGGGAAAATTTGAGGAACTGGCTTGTAGGGCCCATTTTAGTAGCAAGTCCTAGTTTGGATATTTGAGGTCTGGAACCTTCCAGATCGATTTTGAGGCATGAAATGGAATTTCTTGGGGTCAAAACTTTTAAAGTATACCTCCCATCCTCTTGATTTTTTATACACATGGATACCTTTCCAATAGTTTGAAAATCACCTCAACTAGATCTCATATGAAAAATGTATGCCTCCTACAAGTTGACCGACCTTATTGACCACAGTGGTATCGAGTGGATTCCATGCCAACCCCCATTACTCACACATGTGTGGATATTCATGTGTGGAATTTCAATAATATTATATAAGGTATGAAATCTAACACTACTTGAGTTTAGAGTCTTGCAAAAACTCTAACCCTAGATAACTATTAGTCAATGCTAAAAAATGGGCCACTAGGAGGAGAAAGGGTTCCATTCTTTAACTTGTACTTGTTCCATAGTCCATAAAATCCTCTAGGAGTGGTATTTTTAGAGCATAATAGAGGAGGTAGGAGATTCTATAAAAATTGTTTAGGCCACAATGTCAAATAAAAATCCATAATGAGTTCCCCTTTCTTTGTAATTTTTTTTCATAACTAAAGAAAAGAGAAAAAAGCATAGGCATCACCTTCTAGATAGGTTTTCTCCCACATTATGTTTCTTAGGATATATCTTGTGTTCATTTTTTTGGATGGTGTGTTTATTTTCTTCTTATTTTTATTTTGTATTTCAATTATTCTCATAAATTTGAATAATAATCTAGTGCTAACAAATATGAGATATAAGGAAACAAACCTACATAAAAAAAGATATCAGTATAATACAAGATGTGTTATTCTAGTGGAATATCCACAATAGTTTATAGATCAATTTCAATGTTCTTGGTTACTTTTCTTGGGGGTATGTTCCATTAGCGTAGTTGTGTCCTAGCTCAATGGGTTTAACAATCCTTTAATTTCATGGAATTTGTGGCATCCTAGTGGTAATGTGTTGTTTGTCGAATAGTGAGATTCTTGTTTTGTTGATAGTGGGATATCCTGGGAGGAAATTGGTTCCTAGTTGGTGCCCCAATATGTATGTTTCTTCCATGGATTAAAAGGAAGTAAAACATCCCTCTTCTCAATAACCTAAAAGGTCCATGAAGATAACCATTAGTGCACCTTCCTCAATCACCTCAATCATGAGTAAACTTGTTTAACCAAAACAACAAATTTCCACTTTGGAAGCCAAATGTAATAAGATGAGAAACATGGTTGTAAATTTGAGTAAAGAATATTAGTTAGGGGCCTCTAATCAAAGGATGTCAAGAAATCCTTTTGAAGGGAACTTCAAGGAAGAAGGAATATTCCACCAATTGATAGAGGATATGGAACTTAGAAAACATGACTCCTTTCCCTCCAATGTTGGATTGGAAGAAGCTATCAACTGCAATATATTTTTCCAAGTCTTAATGTTATTTAAATACTAGAATATTATAGGTTTTGTTTTTCTCAGAATATATAGATGTAAGAATTTTTGGGATTTTTTTACTAAGGACATATGTAAGATTTACCTTTTTCATATAAGAATGTGTTTGTTTTTCTTAGAAACTTTGGAAAATAATAACATGTACTTTAGTTGTTTATCCTAGCTACAATTTTGTAATACAAATTTTCATGTTTTAAATTAAAAAAGTGTTAAAAGTTGTGTAGGTACAAGATTTAAAAACATATATTTTTCAGTGAACTACTTCTATTTGTAATCATGGCAAAGGAATTTAGGGAACTTATGTCAAGATTCCTTAGTCTCCCTAAATTTATTTTCTCAACTTGGAGTGCCCAAGTCATTTGACTCCTATGACCATGTGGCTTTGTAGTGTTTCAAAATCAGTGGCTAGACTAACTCGAGCTTACTTAACCTAAACTATGCCTCTTCACTCAAGGAAAATACATAACTAGCCTTGATATGCAATGTCTTTTCCACAACATACTTAAACTTCACCTATTAAATATAGTAAGAACATGCCCCACCATGGAAAAATTAATACAAAAACACTTCATTAATTTTAACAACTCATATGAATCAACACAAGTATACAATTATATAAGAGAACATTTAACACATGACAATGGAACAATTGTTATGGTTGGGAGACACCAAGACATACTTAACACGCATAATAATAATGATACAAGATGTTACAAGTTACATTACATGTACAATAGGTGAGTCACAAATCATTAAAATTTTACAAAGAAACTCGACCAAATCGACTTCCTCACATGCCTTCTATCTTTGCACAATAAATCCCCCACCACACCTGTAGGTATGGCTAACCCAATTTCCTCATCAATTCATCCAAATTATTCTTCCTTGTTTTCTTTAATTGATATTATGTGTTGTGTGATCTCTTTAACTTGTCTTGATATTCCCCCATCACTGCCCCCCTCCCAATTCCTTAGATTGTCCAACTAGTTTCCAATATATGGGCCCCTACTTCTTCCTTTCAAAGAGTCACATCCCTTCGAAATGACTAAAGATGACTCATCATTCTTTCATTCGTTCTGCCCAAGTTATGATTATTCCACTACTTTCCCCATTGATAGTGTCATCCAAAACTACAACTCTTCCATGTGCAAGTCAGCCCTATCCAATTACTCAAGCTTAGGAAACCAACTGAGATAACTTCATCCTTACAATATTCCCAAGGAAGGTGTGCCCAAGATGCATGTCTGGTGATTACGTCTAATGGTAAGAATCCATGGTGACATGTACCTTAAGGTGCCTTGTCCACTTGTTCAAGAATCAAAACCAAAGTGTGGAGTGATCATATGAATATATCTCGGTCCATGCCTCCTCAAGTCATTTTTCCAAGTCCATGCCTCCTCGAGTCATATGTCCAAGTCCATGCCCTTCATGGTGCATCCAACTTTGGATCTTCTATAGCACATCCTGTCTAACTGTAGGAGTGCTTGTATATCCAGGTTGTCTAGGAAACATGAATATCCACACCTTACTTTCCTACCAAGGATTCTATGCCAGTTGGGCAGAGGTGCCTCACACCCTCCTAGATGAAGTCTTGAAATCCTCCCCCCAAAAAATCCAGCATTATCCTTGGAAACATCCATAAAATATTTGATCACTAAGTCTGTTTCCAAACTCATGCCTCCATATAAAACCAATTTGGCTAGAAAACCCACGTTTTGTGACATTTATAACTAGAAACCCCAAATTTATAAATCTATACAAATCAAGTTTCTATGAGCCAACTTGACTACACTACACTCAACTCCTACAAGATCTTCTACCCAAGTGAACATGACCACTTCACCCAACTCCAAGGATGAATTTTTCCTTTCCCAACTCTTCTTTGTCACATCACACTATCGCTATCTTGCTACAATCCGATTCTCTTTCTGCTACTACTTCCTACTACAATAATTGCCACCAATATTCCCATAGAAATATTTCTAAATTTGTCCAAGTGTTGCACCTTCTTGATCCACTACTTCATTTGTACATTTACCCATCTATTCATTCTTCCATTCATTGGTACAAATCATGCCTTAATCTAGATGGCTATCTAATTGAACCATTTTCCCTGGGATATGAGAAGTCACTTTCCCATGTCCAAACATTTGTGTCCTTCCATGACTTGATCACTCTATGCAACTCAGCATGATCTTAGGAAACATCTCCACTTTTACCACTTCTATCAAGTCATATCGTGTGAGCCAAAAATATGCCAAGTTTTTGTATCCCAAAATGTGCTTAGTCGCATTTTTCCAAGGAAACAGTAGGATCTATTACCTATTTGTATCATTGATCCAATGCACTAGATTTCAACTCAAATATGATGGAAAATTTCTACCTGATCCATCGTTGGTGTCATCAACTCATTCCTTCAATTTTTATGGAGGTTCTTCATACTTCTCTGTCAAATACATTACTAGAGGCACGTTCGACTCGATTCTTTCCTTGCACTCCCCCAAGAGTCATTTGACTTTTAGGTCATTCAATCATTCTCCTTGTCCAAGTGCACTTAAAAATGATTTGACTTATTCCTTGGTTCCAACGTACCAAGGCTATTGGGTTTCCTTCCTATCCAGATGGCCTGCATATGGGATCTTCCCATGCTAATAAAAATACTCAAGCGTATCCTTGGTCACAAGTTGCACCGATTCTTGCTTTAGAACATTGTGTCTTCTCAAAAAAACATTATCCAATGTATCTATTATGATCACCATAGTCTCCAAGATACCTTCAAGTTGAGTGAGTCGATACTCCATGATTTCTAATGTTTCCTCATCCATTAGGTAAATTTATCCTACTAAAGTCTCACATCCAGCCATCAATATGCCTCATCCAACTTCTCTATCACAAATTCAGTTGGCACCTTGATTGTTCACAATAATCAGGATGAAGGAAACCATTCAACTTATTTCCTCTTTGTTTCTCCTCATGGAAAGAATCATACATGGAATTTTTCCAGAAAATATGGATAAACTGTATAAGTTATGTATGGGTGCTCCCTTCACAAAACCATGAAAACCTCAAAACCATCCATATATATTATGGTGTAACTCACACTTCTACTCCAATGTCCAAGATTCAATGAAATCTCCTTGGTTCTACCAATGAAATTATTCATTTTTGAATGGACAAATTTAAAGTTTGTATACACCAACTCAATTCGTAATTCAATATCTTGCACCACATTCTCCCTTATGCATTTTTCAGTCACACCACTTTCCACCATCGCAATTAGTTTCTTACCATTGAGTTTGATTAGAACATAAAAAAGATACAATACATCTTTCTCATGTCTTGCCCTAGATTATTCATCCAAAATGACACCCAAGATTTGCAAGGCTGCCACATATGGCTTATCCGCTTTCTCCATAGTGGTCAACTTCAGCTTCAATGGATAATTCTTTGCAAAATTCCCCTTGGTACAAATCCAACATGAGACATGCTTACTCTATTTTTTTGGTGCATTCATTTTCTTGGATTTGTCTTCAATTCCTTTCTTAGTCATCTTGGTTTTCCCATTGTATTTCATCTTGATATTTCCTTGTTGTTTTTTATCTTGAGTGTCCTAACTGTTCCTTGGATTTCTCTTAGATTCTATACGTGAATTCCAATAGTTTTTTTGTTGTTGTGATCATTATTGCAATAGTCTGCACATTTTTGCGTCACAGGTCACTTTGTGCCCACAACTGTAGACCATTTATAAAGTGGAAAATCCTATGTTCCTTTGAAATCTCTTTGATATCCAACATAAAACCTGAAAAATCATTGATATAGGATTGGATACACTATATCTTCCTAAGTGCCAACAACTAATTTTGTGTGATCTGTGTTTGGTTCATTGTACCAAACTATACCTTCAAGGCATCTCTAATCTCTGCCTAATTTTTTATATTCTTCGTAGAGCACCCAATGTTTAATTATTTTACTTGGTTCCTACACCAAAGATTGGTATTCCCTATCAAGAACATTTCATATGTATTCACCTTGGATTTATCTGAACTTTTGTTCATTTTCTCCAAGTATTGTTCAATTTCCCAACAGAAATTACTAAGAAACTTATTTTTGTGGGTTCCATAATACAATTCTAGTTCCTTGATATTGATTCATATAGGCATGATAAATGAAATTTTCCCACTAGAAACAACTCATTTAAACACTGATATGGTGTCTTCTTTCTCTTTCAACTATTGCATGAAAATTTTCAATGCATACTCCATTGCCTTCAATCTATCTACAATGTTCTTGTTCAAGGATCTCATGATGACACATGTGTTCTATTGGCTCTCCCTTATGGAAACGTTAAATACTTATAACAGTCAAATCATATTTTACTCCATTGTTTCATCCTTCTCACCATGTTTACATAGTCAATTCATCATTTGTTAAAATATTTTCTCTAAGTTATTCAGTCGATCCTTTATTTTGGGTCTTTCTCTCCATCACTGCCTTCCACATGTGAGCCTACCATGATCATTTTCCCAAGTTACTAAAAACTTCATGGATCTATGACCCAAGTATTTAGTTGTCTAGTGAAATTCCCAATTCTTCCATGAGCCCAAAATACTTCACCTAATCTTAACTTCACAACTCTCGTATGCACCTATCACAAATTCAAGCTAGGTGAAGAGTTTCCAACACTCTCCAAATATTCGTGACTAACTTTCAAACAACTATGAAAAATGGGTTATGGCACCTTTGTCACCAAAAATACCCAAGCCCTATCATTCCAAGTATGACTATGTTCAATCTCACTCAATTGTCTCTTATCGCTTAACACGACCTATTGTGTTGTCCTAAGTCCTTCCCCTGCATGATGGAATTACAAACTCACTGCATGGTCGAGTTTCAACCCAAAACATTATGAAATAATACCTATCATGGAGGTGAGAGTGATGAATAAAAAAGAAATATTTTCAATCTCCTTTGATACCACCCATCATAAATCCTCAGTCTACCCAACATATTTACCTCAAATTGGAGTGCCCAAGTCATTAAGTTCCTATGGTCATGTGGCACCATAGTGCTTTGGACTCAGTGTCTAGACAAACTCAACATTACTTCACCTTGACTATGCATCTTCACTCAAGGCATTCCCGTAACCATACTTTATCTACAAAGAGTCAACCACAACACACTTAACAGTTGCATGTTAAATCTACTATGTGCAAATCTACCCATGGACAAACTATTGCAACAACACTTGGTTTAGTTTAACAACTCGTAACAAGTATACAAGTATGAAAGAGAACATTCAACACATGATAATGGCATGATTTTTATGGTTCAATGGAACCTATATGGTCCTAACGCCCATAATAATAATGATAAAATATGTTACAAGTTACATTACATGTACAAGAGGGGAACCACAATGCATTCCAATGTTACCAAAAAACTTGGATAAGTTTACTTCCTAACTTTCCTTCCTTCACACAATCAACTCCCTACCGCACTGCCAGATATGGCTCACCCGGTCACCTCATCAACTTGGTCAAATTCTTCTTCCTTATAGTCTCTACTTGATCTTGTGTACCATGTGGTCTCTTAGATATTGTGTGAACTCCCTCCACCTAAATCCTCGACTCGTGAAACTTGTATCCAATAAATAGGTGCCTACTCCTTCCTTCCAAATAGTCACATCCATTGGAAATGACTCAAGTTGAATTTAGTGTTCTATCATTTGGTTCACCCAAGTTGTTGTGAGCACTCCCTGGGCCACTGACATATCCTTGAAATCCGTAAATGAGAGTTCTTGGTCAACAAATTGAATTGGAATCCCTAATAAATGAATGTTATATCTTGAGGTACTATGAGAAATTAATGGGGTACATTCATTGGGGTTCATAGGTGGTGGGGAAGAGAGATGGAATATTGTAATTGTCGTAGGAGTAGAACTTGGGTTTTGGGGTTACTACGCATGGAGAGTGGACAACCAAGAGGGTCAAATATCAGTATGGACTCGTAGCCTTAGATTGGGAGTAGTCTGTTGTTGAAAAAAAATGAACAACAAGGCCTATAGCTGGGTGGTTCATCCTTCATACTCAGCTAGTTGGTTAATTATTAATAAATAAGTGTTATGTTGTGTACTATGTTTCTTATGCTGTGAAATGGTTTATATGAATTTTGTGTGCTTGTTGTTTTCTTGAATGGATGGATTCATGTTTAATATATGTTGTTAGATGCATTTAGAACTATGATATTAGTGAAATGGTTAAATGCATATGTGATATGTAGCTGGTAAGCTACATGAAATTAATTAGAAGAACATCTTATGTCTTAATGTGTTTTCTACACATAATGTTCTTGAGTTGGGTTGGGAGTATGTTACAAAATGTTATCAGAGATTTTGGTTCAAAAAATGGGCTTCCATGGGATAAGAAACACTACAAATTTGGGAAAAATTGTTGTTACAAATTTCAATCAATGCGAATTCGAGGAAAAACTATGAAAAATCAAAGTGAAATTCCCCAAATCTGTGTGCAAAATCGGGTTGGATTTGCCTCATAAACTTTGAAAAGAGGTTTAATGGAGTAAATGTGTATATTTGCAGAGTTAAAATTCAACATGGAATTTTGAATTTCAAATTTTAATGGTCATTGTAGAGATGGGTATAGTTTGATGAATCAATGGTCGAGATCACGTTTTCTCTCGAGATCAACGACCTATATTCATTTTGATAAATTTAAAAACTCAAAAGGTTTTTGGAGTTTGGAAAGGTTTATCATATAAATATCCAAGATTTGTTTTCGACCATTTGGAAGGTGGTGCAGATCGATGTTCTGGATTCATTTTTAGTTGTTGGGAAGTTGGAGATGATTGACGGTCACGATTTGTTTTCGGAACTTGGAAAATAGAGAAAATAAAAAATCGAGACTTTTCAGAAGAGTTGGGCGAATTTTTATGGACCAATGACCGAGATCATTTTGAATGGGAGATCGATGGTCCAAATTCATAGGGTATTTGATAAAAAAAGTTCTAAGTGTTGGAGTTTTCCAAGAGAATTCCCTAATGGTTGATAGTCAGTTTGGATGAAACGGAGAAGTGTTTCTGTCACCAACGAAAAATTTTTGATGACCGATAGTTGGGTCAGAAAATTTGCCAGTTTTTTGTTTGCCAAAAAAAATCATCGATGATCGATGGTAAAGTCAGTTATTTTAGAAAAGTGTTTTGATTGAGCAAGAGAAAGCATGGATCACTAAAAGTCTATGGTTAGGGATTAGTATAATTGGAGAGGTGTTAAATTCACCTAAGAGAAGTTTTCAATCATTGATGAAGGAATGAGGGTGATGATGTTTCATTTCATGTCAGCATCCATGTTCCATGCCATGTCAACCAATTTTATACCCAATATGATGTGTCATGCCATGTCATCATAGTTGCAATTTCATCCAAGAGATGGTCAATGGTTGATGATCGGGTCGACCGAATTGGTGAGGAGTTTAATTTTCTAACAAAAATCTTTGATGGCTGATGGTCAATGTTCATGTCAGTCGGTTTAGAAATGAATTGAAATTTGTTTCTAAAGGAAAGAGATGGTGGCGAACGGTTGATTCAATAGTTTTGGAAAAGTGTTGTGTACCTCCAAAGGAAAACGTTAATTGTCGGTCACCGATGGAGCTCAGATCAACAATACATATTGTTTTAAGTTGTTGATTGATGATGGAAAATGATCTGAGGATTTTGGAAAGGATTAAAGGATCAATGAATCATATTTAAAATATTGTTATAATGGTAAAACAATCAAATGTCTATGAATTATTTATCTTTTTAAAGCTCTTAAACTTGTGGGGTGATTTTGAGGACCTAAATAATGTTTTTAGGAAATCAAAACCCACGAGTAAATAGTGTACCCAGGTAGACTCTGTTTTTGCAGCTTAAATAAAATAATTTCGAGAGAGATATACGAAGAGATACTCCAGGTGCAAAACAGAGCTCATATGATAAATTTACAACATAAATAATTAAGGTAAAATTATGACACCATATTACTTACAAAGGGAATAACTCCTTGCTCATAAGTCCATTTGAGGCATAGAAGTAATCTGTGAAAATATTATGAGCCACATAAGTCAACCATGAAACCAAATTTGGAATTTGGGTACAAAAAATGTGCAAGAAAAGAGAGAAAATACAGATATAGCATACTGGGCTAAAAATGTAAAACATTCAAAACTTTTTTGGGTCATAACTAGTAGTTTGGAGCTTGATTAAGGGTGAAATTGTGGAAGATCATTCAGATGGTAGTCATGGATATAACCAATCATGATTCTCTCAAAATACCAAAGAAATTGGTTTTGTGGTTCAAGAAAAAAAGACTAAAATTTCTAATCCAAGTGAAAGTCCCAAAGGGGAAAAGTTATCATTTCCAAATTGTTGTAGTTTTTGAGTAGAGCATTAGTTTGAAATATGAGAGTTGTTGTGAATTAAATGCTTGCATTATTAACTATGTCACATAGAAACAAATTCTTGTTTCTTGACATATTTACTTATGTATGTGATCTAGGTCAATATCGGTGGCCACCCACCTATTTTACTAGCTCAAAAAATAGTTTTCCACCTTGGTAGATTTTTGACATTTTTTTGGGGTCCAAACTTTTGAGGTCGTTTTGAGGCCCTAAATGAAATTTTTTGGGGATTTGGGTCTTTAGGGACCACTACAAAAACTACCCTAGTCTAGTCAAAAAAATGTCTTCTCGGTTAGACCTTCCCAACGGGCTATCGTGCACCTAAAATGAAGATCATATGCAAAAGTTACGACCCCAGGAAGTTGATGTACTAACTTAGCCAAACGGGGCCCACATGAATTTTGTCGCTTCATCTCCTAGGGTTAGGTTTTTGGATGTCTAGGGTTTTTGACATTCTTGTTTATTGAAAAATGCCTTCAGAGCCTCATTGTAACCATATTCTTGTGAATGAGCACAACCATCACATCTCTTCTCAGAGATAAGCCACGACCATTTCAACAAGCTTGTTTTCTGCTGCATTTTACAGTTTCATCTTATTTCCTTATTGAATAGAAAACAAGTTTTACTGCATCTCTGTTATTTTGTGTTACAAATCTTTTAATAATCAGTATTCGTTTTGTTTTTCTCAAAAAACATGGATCAATGGTATCAATGGGGTCTGCTCTTTGTCTTTTTAATGCATGTCCCCAACGAGGTCAGTGTACAAAGAATTGGGTCTCGAGCTTGTTTCTCTTGAGCAAAAAATCTCTCGCATGCCCAAGAGACCTCTCATGGGAGGAAAAAAAAAATATGATGGGACAGGAGATCCTTTCAAAAAAATTCTTGAGGAATCCCTCACGCAACAGAGGAATGAGATGATTGATAGTTTTGCGCAAATCCTTCGGTGGCTACCAACATGCGACACATCTTCCTCAAGCAAAGGTGTCACCCCCTTCATGGTACAAATCAGCTTCAATATTTCTATATTTGAATTTTATATAGACATAGATTTTGTAGACAAGTGGTTGAATCTACTAGAAGGGTATTTTTCTGTCCATAAGTTTTCGAATAGAAAAAATATTACTTTTTCTCTCCTCAAAGTCTCTCCCCATGCCAAAGATTGGTGGGAAAATTTCTGTGAGCAAAAGGAAACATAGGAACCCTCATTATTTACAGTCATGACCACCTGAGAATCCTTCAGGGATGTTATTAAGGAACAATACTACCCTGTTGGAAGTTATGACAACTTGTATAGAAAATGGACCACACTACGCCAAGAAAGATACCAAGTAGTGCCAGAGTTCAAAAATATCTTCCATACCTTGCACACCAAGATGGGTATGAAAGATTCAGAGCGACATATGGTGATCAAGTATCATGGTCTTCTTCATAGATACATCCACACCGAAGTGGAATTTCTGTACATCTCGTCCTTGGGTGTAGCCTACCAATATGTCATCAAAATCGAGCAGAAGCTCAAGAAAAAGACATGACAATTTGGGCTTGGGAAGCCCTCACAAAAAATTCCAGGAAACAACGGCCCCAACCCACAGAACAAAGGACAAAGAAAATATGGACAGTATCAGGACAACTAATCCAAGATGCAAGAAAATAAGGACTATGAAAAGACAAAGAAAGATATCAGGAAGTGGTGTGACTTCCATAGAAACCTTGGCATAACACTATTGACTGCCACTCAAAGTAGTCATTGGTGGCCGAAGTGAAATCCTCTAAACCAGATGTGGGTTCTGACTCTGAGTCATAACCAAAAATGGGAAGATGGATCATTGATGCGGAACCTAGTGGCATTTTTTCTACCACCAAGCTCTAGCATGGTGAACCAGACGAGCCAAAAGGAGAGTGCCTCTTCCATTCACAGATGTGGGTAAAAGGCACTCTGTTTCACTTCATCATTGATAGAGGTGGCCAGAAGAACCTCATATCATAAGAGGTCGTCAATCGGTTCACCTTCCAGACAACGCCGCACCCACAACCCAACACCATTGGATGGCTCCACCAAGGAAGTGATCTTCGCGTCAACCAATAGTGTCGATTGTCGTACGATATCAAGCCCTTCAAAAATGAGGTATTGTGTGATGTTTCTCCTCTCGAAGTTTGTAATGTTCTTTTGGGCCAACCTTATTTATGCAAATGTCATGTTATATATGAGTCTATGCCTCGTAGTATTATTATTACTTTGAACAAGAAATTGTACAGGATACTTGAGGCTGTCCTTGCTAGTGATATTTCTTTGATCTTTTCCAAGCAATGCAGGAAGGTCATCTCTCAGACCAGGAAATTTGTCTTCTTCATGATTCACTCTCAAAGTGAGCGAAATATCGTAGCCACATCCGGAGCCTCCATGACTGATATCTCCACACAACAGAAGCAAGTGGATAAGGTCATGGAACAATACTCAGATATATTCTCCTCTCCTATCGGGATACCTCTGCACTACCAGGTCAAGCATCCCATCGATCTGACCCGAGGTGCACCACTACCCAATGGGCCAGTCTACCGATGCTCTCTTTTAGAAAACAGGGAAATCAAGAGGCAGATACAAGAAATTCTCCACAAGGGGCACATCCTTCCCATCTCATCACCTTGTAGGAGCCCAATTATGCTGGTGCAGAATAGAGACAAGACCTCACGACTCTACATTGATTACCGAGCCCTGAATAAAATCACAGTCCAAAACTAGTACCCGATTCTAATGACCTCCTTGATCATATCATGGGGGATAAATACTTTAGTAAGACTGATCTGAAGTCTGGCTACCACCAGGTCCCAATAGAATAGACAGATGTATGGAAGATTGCCTTCAAGTCAAAATAAGGTCTTTTTGAATGGCTGGTCATGCCCTTTGGTTTGAAAAATGCACCAGAAACGTTTATGAGGATGATGGACGATATCCTACGACCTTTCACCAATACTTTTGTAGTGGTGTATCTGGATGACATCCTCATCTATAAAAAGAATTGGGTGGAACACTTGCAGCATAGTCAACAGGTTCTACACACCCTACGACAACACAAACTATATGAAAACTTGGAAAAATGATCCTTCGGCATGGACAGGGTCCATTACTTAAGCTACATCGTTGATCAACATGGTGTGCATGTGGATCCAGCCAATATCCATGTCATCCATGACTGGCCAGCCCCAACCACACTCACTGAACTTTAGAGCTTCTTGGGCCTCTCTAATGTCTATCACATGTTCATGCTGGGATTCTCTCATATCACATGGGCCCTCAGTTGAGTAACCAGGGGTGGCGGTAAGGAAACATTTGTGTGGGACTTGTCCAAACAACAAGCCTTCTATGAATTGAATAATTTCTTGTGCTCATCCCTGATACTTTCATTACCGAACCTACATCATCCCTTTGAGATCAAGACAGATGCTTCAGACTATGTTGTGGGCATTGTTCTCACTCAACACGGCCATCCTGTGGAATATAATAGTGAGACACTATCATATGTTGTTTGTAAGTACCCTAATTATGACAAATAAATGTACTCCATTGTGCAATCCTACCGCCAGTTGAGACACTACATTCTTGGGAAGGAGACAGTAATCCACACTGATCACAAGCCACTACAGTTCATGCATACCCAAGGAAAATTGTAGAATGACCACCATCATAAGTGGTCAACATACTTATAGCATTTCCACCTCAACATCAAGTATAAAAAAGGAAGTACCAACTGAGTTCCTGACTACCTCATCCGACCTCCAGTCATGGCACTCACGACAGTGCTACACTCTTGCAGCCATGAGACCTTCGGATGGCCCCACCTCTATGAGACAGACCTTGAATTCTCCACCACCTAACAAATGTGGGGCTCCAACTCAGTGGTCGCTAATTCCATCTTCGAGACGAGTTTTTTTGTCATCTGGTCCATCTCTGTGTTCCATCAAGTGAGCACACAAAGCTGATTTGGGAATCTCGCTACATTCGGGTGGCAAGACACTTTGGCATCGAAACGATAGTGGAATTGTTGCAGAAACATTTCTACTGGATGAAACTTTGACAGGATGTCGGCAAGTATATCAGGTCCTGCACCGCCTGTGCTATTGCCAAACCGACCACTAAGAAATAGAGCATTTACACCCCTCGTCCTAATCCTAACAGTCCATGGGAATCCATCTCAATGGAATACATGTCAGGCCTCCCATCCACCAAGAGGGGAAATGACGGTGTTTTGTGGTTGTTG
The DNA here is from genome assembly GCA_000966675.3 of Picea glauca. Taxonomy (NCBI): domain Eukaryota; kingdom Viridiplantae; phylum Streptophyta; class Pinopsida; order Pinales; family Pinaceae; genus Picea; species Picea glauca. Next base: position 366,618 of record JZKD02S1657575.1, read on the forward strand.
ATCACTTTTCCAAGATGGCGATTCTAGCTGCCTGCAAGAAGAACATCACAACAGAAGCCACTGCCAAGCTCTTATTTGAATGAGTATGGGTACATTTTGGGATCCCACAAACCATTATCTCAGACCGTGACAATCGGTTCCTCATCTCACTATGGTTGAGCCTATGGTCACTATTGGATACCAAGCTCATCAAATCCACTTCCTTCCACCCCTAGATAGATTTCCAAGCTGAGGTCACCAATTGGATGGTCATACATATCCTGTGCATGTAAAATTCAAAACACCCCCGCACATGGGATGATAATCTTCCCTATGTCCAACATAGCTACAAATGAGCCCCGCGTAGCTCAACTAGCTAAAACCCCTTTCACGTGGGGTTGGGATTCCAACCATTGGGCCCCATGGATGTTGCACTACCCCTAGCGACCACATTGGTTGACTCATCCCCTTCTCCACCAGAAGCTGAAAAATACACCCGATTCATTGAGCCGATCCATCACATCCGCCAACAGGTTCAGGATATTCTATATAAGTCTAATACCAATTACAAGCAGTGCCATGATCAACAACGGGTGCCAAATAAGTTTTAGGTGGGTGAAAAAGTTTGGTTGCATGCAACAGGAATCCAGTGATCAGATTACGAACACATAGATCAAGTGAACTCAACAACAAAGGATCCAACTTTATCGAGTCGTCAAAGCAGGGCAGCTCCTGCACAAAGGCAAGTGGCTCACGCGAGGCCAAATTCAGTAGAAATTTCCTCATCTGATGGGGGAACACAACACAATGGATACCATTGCTTCCTAAGGAGGGAGGATTGATCCCATTGGATATCAATGGCCACCCACCAATTCCAATGGCTCGAAAAATAGTTTTCCACCTTGGCAGTTTTTCAAGTTCTAAACTTTTGGGGTCATTTTGAGGCCCTAAATGATGTTGTTTGGGGATTTGAGGCCCAACGAACTGCCACAATCACTTCCCTGGGCTAGTCAAAAACATTTCTTCTCAGTTAGATCTTTCCAATGAGCTATCGTGCACCTAAAACAAAGATCGTATGCAAAAGTTACGACCCCGAGAAGTTGATGTACTAACTTACCCAAACAGGGCCCACATGACTTTTGGCACTTCATCTCCCAGGGTTAGGTTTTTTGAAATTCTTGTTTATTGAAAAACACCTTCAGAGCCTCATTGTAACCATCTTCTTGCGAATGAGTGTAGTTGCCACATCTCTTCTCAGAGATAAGCCGCCACCATTCCAGCAAGCTTGTTTTTTGCTGCATTCTACAGTTTCAACTTGTTTCCTTATTGAATAGAAAACCAATTTTATTGTATCTCTGTTATTTTTTGTTAAGAATTTTTAAATAATTTGTATTCATTTCGTTCTTCTCATAAAATCTAGTTCAATATGTGGCAAAATTTGGTGTTTGATATTAGTTACAATGGGGAGAAAGGTGTACAAAGAGGGGGTAAATTGACAATATTCAATTTCCTATAACTTGTTGCTTAGTGATCAAAATTGAGAAAGAAACAAGTCATTGGAAAGATATTGGATAGGAGAATATATAAATCTACTCAAAATTTAGTTTTAGCTGAAGGATTCTGAGGAAATCATAAGGAATATTATTGGTGAACTCGAAGGACACCATTGAGCAGAATGAGAATTTTAGGAAGCCATCATTTTAGCTCGTAAATCAAATTAAAGCATGAGTACGGAATGGTAATCCATAGGGAAAATGGTGGAAGTTCTAATTTATATAGGGGAGCATTGGGATTCTCCATAAAATTTCAATAGAAAGTGGAATTGGATTCCATGAACTGTGTAAATACTCAATGTGAATATTTTTCCAAATAATGTCAAAACATGGAGGAACTTTCTCAAAGGATATAGGTGAGTGACATAGGTAATTGTTTGGTAAGGAAGATTATTGAAACTAATGATAATTAATATTCATAAGAATAGTGTCCCACTTGAAGTGAAACAACCTAATAATGGGAAAACAGTGGATGAGCTTATTAACAAGGCATTCATAATAGGCAGAGGAGCTCTCCAACAAAGAGTGTTGTGTGAAGGGATTTATAGTAAGAGGATAAGACTCCATAAATGAGGATTTTGTGGGTCTATTGTAAAGTCCCCTAGCTTAACCAAGGAACATTACTATGCATATATACATATAAAATAAAAGTTTCCTTCTACTGGTTAATTATTGTAGCTTACCAACTACAATTTATACGCATATTTATCTATATTATGATATCCATAATGAAATGTATATACAAAATTCTAAATGAGCATGGATCTAGCTATTAAAATCATTCATAGTATAAAATAAACCATTCACATGCACATAGTTACGAACACCAATTAAACTCATGGAATAACTCAAAAAATAGATAAACACTTATCTTTGTAAAATGTTTGTGCAACCAGCTACTTCGAAAGTAAATTCCACCAAACCATAGACCTATTGTTCCAAATTTCAAAAACAAGTCACCCCTGAGCTAGGGCTAGGAATCCAAAAGAGAAGGGTTCCTCTAACATTCCACCCACATATCAATATCACACAACCCATTGGTTTCTTCCTATAGCTATCACAAATTTCCTCTATTTGTCTTCCTCTTGACCTATCGAACCCAAGGAATGTACCCTTTCACTACTTTCAATCCATCTAGTGTCCCATTCATTTATCAAGGTCTCTATGTTGCTATTAACCAATAACATCTTTGTTGGGAACTCACGGAAACTCATTGTTGGGAAATCTACTAGTAAAAATAACAACAATCACTTGTTGTTACAGTGAAACTCACCTAGGATTTTAGTCTTCAATCCTGGCAACCTGGATATTTAGTCTTCATCTCCAAAATTCTCCAAACAATCTTCAGCATGCTCCAAAATTTTCCCAACCTTGTTTCTTCATCTCCCAAGCTCTTATCCCCTATTCTCTTCTTGTTGTTCATGAAAAACTGAAAGTGAAAAATTACTTGTTACTACCCATACACATTTCCTCCCTTCTCCCAAGACACTTGATTGATCACTCTACCCAATTTTGATTCTACCTCAAACCCATGATTCCAATAACTATGGGATGTGAATCTCATACCCACCCTCTTAAATGAGTTTAATAATTGGGATTTAATGCACTCAATAAGAAAATATAAGGTTGTCCCCAAATGATAATAAAATTCAGAAATATGGGTTTGAATTACTACCCATAAATAAGTTTTCCCCATGGACCCCTCTTAGACACTCCCTAGGCATTCCCCCTTTTCTTCTCGATTAATCAGCCCCCATCTCTATCTATGTCCCCAGTAGCTGGTATCACATTATATTTATTAAAATTCAGAAAATGCATTTCACATATTACATCGTTTAGTCGTAGCCACATTCATATCTACATTATACAATAATTAAACAAGGGATTATAGTGGGGATGTTACATTCCCCCTTCCCTACAATTATGCATTTTCCTCGATGCACAAAACCATGCCTAAATACATACACAAATTTACATCATAATGATTAGCAGATAAAAATTATTCATTCTCTTTACTCTCCCAACAACAGTTCCAACCATAATCTCTCATTCTTCTCAACCTAATGACGAATGTTCCCCCTTCATTTCCCTCAGTATATTTTTCTTTACCATTCTTTTATTAGGGATATTAATGCATGTGAACAAGTATTTCTATGTGGTTCTAGAATCTAGATACCAAAAAAATGGAGTCTTTGATTTATAGCTTCTATTTTCTTCAAAATTGACAAAACGTTGTGTGTATTCCTCCCACATAGTTTATTCATGCTCCCATGTTTCTCTTCAGGACTGTAGTAGGTTAATTAAACCTTTACCATCCCTATGTATTTGTCCCGAAGCACTTTGACTTTCCTGTCCAGGATGCAAATTAGTTCCACCCGGAAATCTCCTTGATTTTCCACCTGGATCATAGTCCAATCAATTATGTGGTTAGGTTTAAGCACATATTTATTTAATAATGACACATGAAATACATTATGCACTCTCATGGAATGTATTCAATTCTCATATCTTATCTAATATTTCAAAAGGCCCACATGATCTCACTGCCAACTTTTGGAAACAACCTAATCTTATCAAACTTCTCTTGGCTTTCACTTTTAGGAAAACATGTTCTCCCACTTTAAAATATCTTAAAAAAAAATTTTTGTCTGCATAAAATTTATGCCTATCATGGGAATCCGTCATATTCTTCTTGATGTTCACCATATTTTCTTCCATTTCCCTTAACAAATCTATATCAGTGATAGCTTTGTCTACTAGGTTCTCCCAACTCACCAGTATGTTACATTTCCTCCCATACAAAACTTCAAATGGGATAATTTTTAATGAGGATTGATACCCATTATTATAAGAAAAATACACTAAGTGGATAAAGTCATCTAATTTTAATGGTTTTCCCATAACATACATCGTGAGCATGTCTTCAATTATCCTATTGGTCTTCTATGTTTTCCCTTTTGAATATGGGTGATACGCCATACTAAGATTCATATTTTTCCAAAATCCTTTGAACAATCCTTTCTAGAATTTGGATGTAAACTTGGAATCTGTTTATGAAACTATTTCCTTAGGCACTCTATGTAGTCTAGCAACTTCTTTCATGCATATATCTACAATGTTTTTGTCCTTGTGTGTTGTCTTTACGAGAAAAAATGTGTTTCCTTAGTCACTTTTTCCACCACTACCATGATGGAATCATGTCGCTTCACTATTCGGGGCATCTTTGTAATAAAGTATACTCTGACCACTTCCCACTTCCATTTTGGAATGAGTAGTAGTTGTAGCATCCCCGCTAGATGTTTTTTCTTTGTCTTTACCTTATGGCACACTAGACATTGAGATATGTAGTTAGCCACTTATTTATTCATTCTCATCCAAAATTATCGATGCCTGACAGTTGTAACGGATTTTTTATATCCTAGGTGACAAATGCATGGCACGTTGTGCATTTCTCTTAGCACTATATTTTTCATCTCCATGGAATTCGACACATACACCATGCCTATGTACAAGAGGATTCCATCTTCCTTCGATTCATAATTTTTAAATTTATTTTGTAAATCACCTTGTTGTAAGTTTTACTTTATTTGTAAATAATGTTGATCTGAATTTGTTGCTTCAAAAATTTTATGTTTAAAATTTTTCTTGTACATCCTGATGGTTGAAACATGGACTTCAGAGATCTTATGTTTAGTGCATTATCCACCTGATTTTATTTTCCTTTGATATGTTTAATTTCATAGTGATACTCACTAAGAAATTTCAGCCATCTAGTTTTCCTAACATTTAATATTGGTTGTCTAAATAAATGTTTCAAACCATAGTGGTATGTCCTTATCTAAAATATCCTCTCTATGAGGTAATGTCTCAACATGTTTAATTCATGTACAATGGCTTCTAATTCTAGATCATGAGTAGGATAATTTCTCTCATGCTCTTTTAATTTATGAGACTCATAGCATACCACATTATATTATTTACTAAGGACTCCATCGAGCCCTTACTTCCATGCATTTGTTCACACTACAAAGTATTCATATGAATCTAGAATCCTTAATATGGGTGCACTTGTCAAAATATTTTTCAATTTCCAGAAACTCTCTTCACATTTTGGAGTCCATTCAAATTCCACTCCCTTCTTTTGCAAAGAAGTGATTAGGCTTAAAAAAATTGAAAACCCTTTTATGAACCTTCGTTAATAAAAATCAAGACCCATAAATGAACTGATCTATGTCACATTTCTTAGCACTGGACATTCTCTAATTGTCTCTATCTTCTCGAGATCAAATGTTATCCCATTTGTTGAAATGATACGCCCCAAGTATTGAATCTTATTTTGATCAAATATGCACTTAATTAACTTGGATTACAAGTTATAATAACTTAAAACATTTGGCACCATTCTTAAATGATTCTCATGCTCCTCAGAATTAGAGTACATGAGAATATCATCTAAGAAAAAAATTATAAACTTGTCCAGGTACTCCCTAAACACACCATTCATCAGACACATAAAAAAATGGGGCATTTGATAGTCCAAATGGAACTATCGTGAATTTGTAACGCCCATACCTTTTTCTAAACATTTCCTTATTTATATATTCTTCCTTTATCCTCACTTGATGATAACCCAACCTCAATTCAATCTTGGAAAAGTTTATTTCTCCTTTCAGTTGGTTAAAAAAATCATCAATCCTTGGAAAAGAATATTTTTTCATTATGGTGACATTTTTCAACTATATAAAATCAATACACAACCTTAAGGTTCCATCCTTCTTCTTTAAAAAAGGAACTCAGGCTCCCTAAGGTGACAGACTTAGGCATATATACCCCTTTGTCAAAATCTCTTCTAGTTGCATTTGAAACTCTTTCAATTCTAGCGTGCCAATTATATAGGGTGCCTTGGACACTGGGGAATCTCCTAGCACCAAATAAATGGAGAAATCAATGTCCCTGTTTGGTGGAAATCCTAGGATTTCCTCAAATACATATTCAAAATATCTCAATACTAAATGGTCTTCAAGAATTACCACTTTATCTCTAGCTACCTCTTCCATGTGGGCTACAAAAATTTGACATCCCTTCTTGAAATACTTTTTCAACTACATGGATGAAATTACTCTAATAATTATAGTTCTCAGAATTCCTTGAATCTTACCTTGTTGTCCTTTCTCATCAAGAAAAGTTATTGTCTTTTTGCAACAATCTAGGACAACATGGTGTTTTTCCAACCAATCCATACCAATTAGATAATCATATGAACCCAAAGGTATAATGTTCCATCTACCTTTATTTTGATTCCATTCATGTATATTAGACAATCCTTGACCAACTCATTGATATTTCTCTTAACCCCTATGTATAACTGAACTAACCAAGATTTCTTAGGCCTACTCCCTTGGAGGTGAAATCTTTCAATAATGTTAGAGTTAATGTAAATATGTCTAGCTCTAGAATCAATTAAAATTTATATAAGCTAATTATTGATCTTACCTTCCACTTCAATCATGGGGGATTGATACTCTTCTTGCTTGTTGTTCAAGGATGCATAAATTATTAGCATGATTCCTCCCACATATTCAACTATTTCAACCTACTGAATGTTGTGGATAGTCGTCATTCTTTGTTTTTTGTGAGGGCAGTCCCTATACAATTGATTCCCCTCACAACCCCAACATTGTACAATATGATACCTTGTCCATTTCCCTGAAGAATATTCTATCTTATGCTCATTTTTGGATAAATGTCCTTGATAATTTTCTTGGGAGTTGTTCTTGGAAAAGGGTGTCTTAAAACATTTTTTCCTTTGATCCCACTTTCCCTTCATCTTGTCATTCCAAGTATTTTGGAAGACTAGCCTCCCTCTGCTCTACTCATAGATATGTTTTTCTCTCATTATGGATTCCTCCAAAGTCATAGATTTATCATATTGTATATTTTCATTGTATAAGGAGGGTAACCCACTCAGAAACATTTGGATTTGTACCTTCTCTTCCTTTACGAAGTCCACATACTTCAACAATTCAAAGAATATATTCTCATACTCATCCATTTTCATGCTTCCCAACTTGATTTCAAAGAAAAATTTCATATTCTTTTCACATTAATGCTCAGATGAATATTTGTCCTGGAAATATACTTTGAAATGGCTCCATGAGACCCTATTCTCATGAATATACTTGGCTTGTTTAATTTTATCCCACCACATTGTTTAATTCCCTTGTAAGTTGTAGGTTGCAATTCTTGTTTCTACCTTTGAGGGGTAATCATGCAGCTAGAAATGTTTCTTCATTTCCAGCAGCTATGCCTCAGCCACTTCTCCCTTCCCATGCTCACCATTGAAAGTATATGGCTTGATATTCTTGATTTCACCTTGAAATATGTCTCCCTTAGGCCTTCTCCTCTATCTCCTAATAAGAGACACCTTTGGGATACTCTCTGGTCCTAAACTAGCATAATATCTTCTAGTGGATTGCTTTGTGGAATGATGGTTCCTAATCCTACTCCTTGACTCTCTGTTATTCCCATTCTCATCCCTTCTACTACGAGATTATGATGTTGTCACTTGTCTATCACAGGATTCTTACTTTGTGCCAGAGTCTTTATTGTCTTTCTTCTGCAACATGCTCAAGATATTAATTATATATTTATGAGAATTCATAATATTTTCATTATCAACCCTATAACTCTACACTTATCTCTACAATCTCCTCATAGTTACATGCATTTCCTATCTCTTCTTCCATTGAACTCGGTCTCAACATTCCCCATGCTGACATGCATACCTATAAATTCCTCCACATGAATGTAGGACCCTTGGGAATCTTCCATTTCTATGGTTCTCATAGGAACCAAAATTCATTTTTGAACTTCTGATCCTACAGAAAATGTGCATGCAAATAAATTTTTGTTAGAAAAAAATATATACACACACAATTTTGGAGAAGAATACATATTTTTTTTCCCTTTAATGTCACTAGTCATCTTCTTTTGAGTTTACTGCAAAGTCTGTTTCTCAAATAAATTTTATAGGTTAATATATGGATTCTCCTCCTCAATAATTTTTCATAAACTATTCATTTTCCCAATTCTAAGTTCCGAGCATAAATTTATGGTCTTCAAAAATTTTGACCATTTTCCCTTTTTCAGCCCTGTATGCTACAAGTGCCTTCTTTCTCTCCTAGCACATTTTTAGATACCTAGAATTCAAATATTTCTCCATGGATGACTTCTACAGTCCATGAGCTTTTGACAGATTTCTCTGGGGCCCCAAACTAACTCCTGAGATAGGATTTATGCCTATAGAAGAAATATGGTACTTAATTTTACCCTTGACTGTTTAGGATGTAACTTCTTCATACAAGATTTGTTTTGTGCTCAAAATAACTCATTGGAAATCTCTCCTTGAGCTCCTTGATTTTATAAATAGAAACTTTTGTACTAGAAGTACAAACAATTTTGTGTAATTATATTTTCTAAAAAAATTGTTTAGGCCCTCAAAATTCCCTACAAGATGAAGACCTTCAAAAACATGAATTTTCATGGAATATTCACTAATTTATTGTTGTAACAGCGTGTTAATTTGAACCTTGAACATATCATAGCCATATTCTTTATGGTTTATTCCCATCGAAACAAATAACTCTCCCCCTCTCACAGAACCTTCTAAAATCTATAATTCAAACACTATCGAACTCTTCTCAATGGAAAACTTCCATAAAAAAATGGGGTTTTCCTTACATATTGACCTTTCCGAACTCCAAGATCTGATAGACTATAAGGTTATTTCTTTTAGACTCACTCATTTAAAACCTTCTCCTCGAATGAACCTTCATACCACCTTATCCCAAATACTATCAGGAACAATCCCTTCTAAATCAATAAGAAACACTCCTTTCCAAAACCATCCCTCCAAGGACCTACACATGATTGCTACATGGAACTCTCTGATTCACCAGCCCTTGCAGACATGTCCTTTGAGATGGCAGGATAATGTGAAAATTGACTTGGCATTCTCTTCCACCCTCTTCCCTTCCACAAAATCATGCTCATCTGATAGATCAGATGGTCAGCAATCATGCTGATCAATGGCCACAATCATCTCAAGTTCCCAAGTTGTGAACCTGTTACCTCGGTAGAGGTGACTTCATTGGAAATTGAAGTTACCCTTGAGCTTCCCGAAGGGACCTTTCCTAAACCATATTTCCAAGAAATCTAATGATCGATATTACTCATGTTTGATGGTCCAGATATTCCCAGAAAATCTGAAAATCCATACATTTAACTTTGTCATATGAACTTATTTGGACACCGAAAACACATCGAACCTTCTGAATGAATATTTATGAAACAAATTCTCCACCAAATTTTATAGTTGATGAAACTATTGATCAATGGCTCTTGTTATTTCAGGTGAATTCCATCAGACTCCTCCCTTTGGAATCAAACTCATTCCCAACTCCAAGGTTTTTCTGAAACCTTCTTCCTTGTGTCCTATTAGGAACACCCTATTCTGACCTCTTCTGATTGAATAAAAACCGTGGATCCTCATGGTCAAATTAAACTAGGTCATTGATTACCAAACTTCATGGTCACCATGAAATACATAGCAATTCAACCCTCCAAGGAAAAATTGACTCTACAACCTGCAACTCGACACCATATATTTTTTTCTTCTTTGTCTGCCTTGAAGAAATTAAACTTGAAATCTTCCAATAAAGTTGGGGATTTCACTTCGTTCATCATTTTCCCCAAATTTGTCGGAAGATGGAATCTAAAACCATGAATCTTCCTAATTTGCACTAGCTCTTGGCCCATACAAACTCGATGTTGAACCTTGAGCTCTAATATCAATATGTAATGTCCCCCATCTTAACCAAGGAATATTACTATGTGGAAATACACATAAAATCAAAATTTTGTTCTACTAATTAATTTGTGTAGCTTACCAACTGCAATTTATGCACATATTTAACTATATTATGATAGCCATAATGAAATGCATATACAACATTCTAAATTAACATGAATGCAACTATTAAACTCATTCACAACAACAAATAAACCATTCACATAAACATAGTTAAGAACAACAATCAAACTCATGGAATAACTTTAAAAATAGATAATTGATTATGTTGTTAAACCATTTTTGCAACCAACTATTTTGGAAGGACGGTCCACCCAACCATAGGATTATTGTTACAAATATCTAAAGAAAGTCACCCCCAAGATGGGGCAAGGAATGCACAAGAGAAGGGTGTCTCTAGCAGTCCAAGCATTTCTCAATATCACAAAACCCATTGGTTTCCCCTTGCAACGATCGCAAATTTTCTTTAGCTCTCATATGCTCGACCCAACCTCTTACATGATTTTAATGATTGGGCTCTCATACACAAAAAAATAAAATAAAAGGTTGTACCAAAATGATAATAAAATTCAGAAATATGGATTTGAATTAATACCCATAAATAATTTCCCCCTTGGACCCCTCTTAGACACTCCCTAGGCATTCCCCCTTTTCTTGTGGATTAATTATCCCCCATCTTTTTCCATATCCCTAGAAACTGGTATCACATTATATTATTAAAATTAAGAAAATACATTTCACATATTACATCACTTGGCCATAGCCACATTCATATATACATTATACATTAATTGAACTCAGGATTTTAGTGGGGATGTTACAAATGTTCTATATTAATCCTAGGGTCCATTGTATAAGGAAACAGGTCAATATTGTGTTAGAAAAATAGGATCACAGAGAAATAAAAACAAGTGTGGAAATAAAACACATAATTCAGAAGATACACAATACAATAGAGACACAGATATACATGGTTTACCCAGTGTGGGCCACATCCACCAGATAAATTTCCAGGTCCTTCCTTTTTATTATCCAACAAATGAAGGGATACAACCTACAACACACTCGATGAAACTTCCTCTTCTTACCCTCACAGTCTCCTCACTCAAAATACAATATTCGCAATGATACATAGTTGCGATACATTTACCTCATAAAAGAGGGTTTCCTTCTAGGGAAAAAAACCCTAACATAACTTCTACCATCATATATGCAACCTTATAATGAACACTCCATATTTACTATGAAATTACAGTATACATTTATAAGGCAAATTTTCCTTTGGGGGCTTCTCCCCTAAACCCCTGTCAGGGGCCCGCTTGCTCCTGGTACCCCCAGCCAGGGGGATGAGCCCCCTGGACCCCGTAGGGGGGGGAAAGCCCCCCATGAAACTCCCATGCATGGAGAGGTTTACAATATTCTGAGGTGTACAGTCTTCATGGGGTATAAACACAGCTAAAAACAAAGACCTATGAATTAGCAAGATAATAAGGCTCCACAATCAATAGTTTGTGCATTTGGATAAAGCGTGAAAGAGGTACAAAGGGAAGTGCAAGGTTGTACAGAAGATGATGCAAGGTTGAAAAAGGTCTAAGAAATAACAAAGGAATATTAGTATTCAACTACTATAGAATCTGAATGGTTTTCAAAGGAAAATTAATATAGATTCTCACATAAAGAACAAATCTAGTAGGTGAAGAATGCCATTACTTGCACAAGGAGTTAAGGAGGACTCCATAGCCTTAAAGGTAGAAATATAGTGAATCCTACAAATATTGTTGCAAGAGAAGGAAAAATATATCATGAGATGAGGTTTGACTCATGGGTGGATGAGTCATCTTTATGTGCAAGCATAGGAATGCAGGAAGAGGGAATGGTTAGATATGATATAGCAATTTTTGTCTGAATTATTTATAGTAAGAAAGTCACGTGTGTTATTAGAGTGTGCAGTGGAAGCAAGGGACATGTACAAATGGAGGAGTGTAGCATTGGATTTGGAGGGGAGTTGTATTGAATGGCCAAGTAGTGCTTTACAACGAATCACTCAATGAAATGAAGAAATATATTTAAAATTGAGCAAAGTCATGAATGAGAAATATTATTAGAAAGATGACATAAACGAATATTTTAGAATGTTTTTTTTTTTGTAAATAAAAAGATTGTATTACCTTATAATTCCATCACATTAATACATGTTTGGAAAATATCCCCAAAATCGACCACCTGTTCTTCCAAACAGATGGAAACCAGAACAGGTGGTTGGGAGTCTTGATGTCTTGACCAAAGCAAAAAAAATGCCACCTGTTCTGCCAAACAAATGGAAACCAGAACAGGTGGCCAAGAGTCTTGAAGTCTGAACAGTATGAATTCCTACAATGATTTTGAGAATGATAATTCATACTAACAAAAAAAGAAACAAAGTAGAGATAGATAATGGGTGAACCTAGATTTCCTTTGTCACCATGATTTTTCTAGGTGGGAGATAAGACAAATAGTTGTGCACAAGTCGAGCATCTTATTTTATCTAGTGCTCCTGAGAGAGAGTAAAAAAGAAAGTTCAAGTGGATTCTTATCATGATATTTCTCTGAAGTTTCTCTTCCATGTCTCAACGTATATAGAAAATGAGAGCCAAATGATCCAATGAGAGGCGGAAGGAAGAACTTGATCCCTGGTCTGGAGTAGTCAAGAGAGGAGGGTAACCTTCAGGAGGGAGAATCCCTACATGGCTCACCTCCAGTGGGAATTCTTCTTTAATTATGTAGGTATCCCAATTCAATGTAGTAAGAGTGGTAGGGGTGGACTGAACAAGAGGCAGAGGAGGGACTTGGGTGTCAGGAACCATGTATAGGACATAAGTCGGTGAAATTTGAATCGAGACAGGAGGTATTTATTCCTCAACGATAGCCATGGGAGGTTATTCCAACATCCTATTTTGGGCCAAGGAGGGGGGCAGTGTAACAAAAGAATTGTCTAGATGAACCAGAGAAGTTGAATGTGAAGGGGAGAAGAGGCGTAACCTTTGCTATCTGGAAACAAAACTATAGTAGGAAGTCCCTCTCTTGGTATTTCCTATTTCTTGTGGCATGATTGGCCGAGTAATCAGAATATATAATAGGAGCATAGATTGTGAATAGGGGAGGAAGAAAACTAGACAAGCACAAGTTGTTCCAAAATCCAAGAGTTGTTCCAAAACCAAATGACAAGAACCAATGCATACCCATTGTAAATGGTGAGGTGTCGAAGTAGTTGAAAGGACCATGCTCGTGTTCCCCGTACCCATACTGACCTGCCATCGATGTTGTCCAGAGAAAGCCATTAAACTAGAGCATGTTCTTCATTGCACCAGCACATGTGAGCAATGAATGTCGTTCATCCTGCAATGTATTGAGAATAGGGTGGAGGCATGTTCATTTTGTTAGAATATAGAGGATTGTGCTCATTTAACCATTGATGATACCCCCGTCACCCAACCACGGGCCGAAGCCACCCTTCGAGCACCTTGACCTTGACCGAGAAGAGAATCCTAGTAGCAATAAATAGCCAAGAGAGGATAAATGCACCAAGCAAGAAAATAGAAACTAAACTGAACAGATGATCCCACCCAGAAGCTAGCGCACCACTTTCTATCTCTCCCAGCAAACTTGCGCACAAAACTGCTGCTGCCTACAACTGCCTGTGCAGATTTAGCTCTCATTGCAACTGCTGAGATCTGAAATAATGAAACTGACACCTTTTATTTATAGTGGACTGGCTAGTCTAACTGGGGTCGACTTCTCCTTCTAGGCATCAATAAATTCAATTTAAATATATTTGTTCAGCCGACAACTTGTCTAGGGTTTCCTTCAATTCTTTGCTTCTTTTCGGAGGATTCTAGTCTCGTCATAGGTCACAATAGAGGTTCATACCTCCCAAAGCTACCATAATATTAACACTCCCTCCTAGCTAGGGAGGTAGGGTCTTGAGCACAACAAACCATTCAACTGGTAGCACCACGAGCACCTGTCATTATTATCCGACTGGATAATCTCCTATGACAACTGGTACAATATCAATCAATAGAACAGACCTGTGTCTATTCTAGTAGTACAAAACTACTCAAACTTGTGAAACACAATCACAAACAGTAGCATATATACTGTCATTCATTCTTCATAATAAATGTCTGATAGCATCCTGCATGGAAACAATGTTATGACAAGAACTGAATCATCTGAACCAATCTTTCACTCACGTCTTTGAGATGTGAAAGAGTGTCTTCCCTTAGTATAGATCATCAATAATAATCATTTAGGCCAATCTTTCACTCACATCTGTGAGGTCTGAAAGAATGTCTGGCCTCAATATAGAATATCAATAATGGTCTATATGCCCCATTCTTCTCAACCAAGGAAGAAGGATTGTTTTTTATTTATGAAATGGACCATTTCCTACCCTAGGCCATTCTTTTGACACTAAACAAAATGTAACCTGGAGAGAATGAGTCTTCCCTCAAGAAATGTTTGGACCATTCCTTACCCTAGGCCATTTCACCAACACTAAACAAAGTGTAACCGGGAGGGAATGAGTCTTCCCTAAGGAATGACTGTCCTAGACTATTCCCCACCCTGGGCCATTCTTCCGACACTAAACAAAGTGTAACCTGGAGAGAAGGAGTCTACCCTCGAGGAATAACTGTCCCTGATTGTTGAGCCTAGACTACTCCCCACCCTGGGCCATTCGTTCGACACTAAACAAAGTGTAACCTGGAGAGAATGAGTCTGCCCTCGAGGAATAACTGTCTGGACCATTCCTCCGACACTAAAGTGTAACACGGAGAGAATGTATAACCCTCAAGGAATGTCTGTCTTGTATCAACCTCCAAAATAGACGATTCTTTGAAACTGCTCACAACTATGAACTTCAAAAGAATGACTGCCCAGCGAGGCAGACCATTCTACTTGACCACTACTCAGAGTGACTGCCAAGAAGAACGATTGTCCTATACCACTCCCCATAATGGGAAATCACTGTTTATGATACATCAGCAATCAGTCTGCCTCCCATGTTAACTACAATGGGAAGTCACTGTCCATCAGAAATATCAATCCACTTTCTGAACAAGAAATCATCTATCCAATCTAGACTATTTTTCAATTACAAAGATAAATAATACTTTTAATGCTCCCTCCTAACTGGAGAGTTATTTTAATCACAAAATAAATGTTTTTCAAGAATATTTTGCATACCTTCTCTATCTTGGAGAATCTTCCCTTTCAGCTAAGGGAGTTATTTCCACGATCCCCATCTTCTCTCAGAAATATGCAAACTTGATTCTGGAAAGAGGTTTTGTCAGGATGTCTACTGTCTGCTCATCAGTGGGGATATACTCGAGCTTTAACTCTCCTTCCTGGACTTTATCTTAGATAAAGTAGTATTTGATCTCAATTTTCTTCGACCTTTCATGAAACACTAGATGCTCGGATAATCTTATACAACTCTGATTATCACAATATATTGTGGTCGATTCTGGAGTCTGATCAAATAAATCAGATATTAACTTCCTTATCCATACTGATTCTGTGCATGATTCACAAGCTGCCATATACTCTGCTTCTGTTGTACTGAATGCGACATACTTTTTCTTTCTTCTTCTCCAAGATATCATAGCGGAGCCCAAGCTAAAACACATACCTAAAGTACTCTTTCTGTCTTCTGCACTTCCTGCCCAATTAGAGTTTGTGAATCCATGAAGTTGGACATCACTGGATGCGGTATATCTTAAGACATAGTTTATTGTCCCATGAATATATCTTAGAACATGCTTTGCAGCTATCCAATGCTCTTGTCTAGGTTCCACCTGGAACTGACTTAATGTATTAACAATAAAACAAATATTTGGTCGAGTATTTACCAAATACATCAATGATCCAATTAGCTGCCGATATAGAGATGGATCTACTGGATTGGAATCTGGGGCTTTCACTTTTATTATATCCGTATTCATAGGAGTGTCCATGAATTTACAGTCCATCATTCGAAACTTTTGAAGGATCTTTATTGCGTATTTTCCTTGTCCAAGGAATACATAACCACACTTTTGCAATACTTCTAGTCCCAAGTAATAGTGCATGAGACCTAGATCTTTCATATCAAATTCAGAGGCTAAATCCTTATTACACTGGATGATTATATATTCTTCACCTGTTATGAATAGATCATCAACATATAGTAGTAGAATTACAGGTGCATTGTTCACGACTTTGTAGCAAAGGTTTGGATTTGCATGACTCTTAGAGAAGCCAAGTCTAGTTAGATAGTTGTCCATTCTGGTGTGCCAAGCCCTTGGGGATTTCTTAAGTCCATATAGATATTTCTTCAATCTACAAACGTGAGTGTATCTGGAATATACCTCAAATCCTTGAGGTTGTTCAATATATACTTCTTCTTCAATAGCTCTATTGAGAAAGGCTGTCTTTACATCCATCTGGTGTAGATTCCATCCCATGGAAGCGGCAAGAGATATGATAGCTCTGATGAAGGTATACATTTCCACCGAAGCAAAGGTTTCATCATAGTCTTCTCCCTCCTTATGGGAGAACCCTCTGGCTATGAATCTTGCCTTGTATTTATCCACGCTTCCGTCTGCTAGATGTTTGATCTTGTATACCCATTTTGAAGTTACAACTGATTTCTCTTTAGGTCTGGGTACAATTTCCCATACTTCATTTTTCATAATGGACTGATGTTCTTCTTCCATAGCTTCTTTCCATTGTCCCCTTTTAACTTCTTGTTCAAACGTAGTAGGTTCTTCATCTAGAAGCTTTGTCATGTATGTTGCATAACTTGAGAATCTTTTCGGTCTTTTAGTCTTCCTGGATGTTCCTTCTAGAACCTTGATTCTTTTTGCGTCTTGTAAGGTGGCTTCAAGCCAAACTGGTCATTTCTTGTTCTTTGGTATATTATTTGGATCAGCGTTCTCACATATCTCCATAGGATGATCAGTTTGATCCTTTTCATTATTTTCACCTTCTGTGTTTTCTTCATTTGGTTCTTCAATTTCTTCTTCTTCTATATTTTCTTCAATAGATTTTCTGAAGGCCATTCTTTCATTGAATGTTACGTCTCTGCTTACTTCTATCTTGTGTTAATCTAGAATATATATTCTATAGGCTTTGGTTGAATCACTATATCCCACGAATATCCCTTTCTTTCTTGAGGGTTCTAGTTTATTTCTTTTATCTTTGGGAATATGAAAATAAACTTGACATCCAAATATTCTTAAGTTTTCTACGTTAGGTTTCTTACCTGAGAATCCTTCTTCTGGTGTCATGTATTTCAATATGCGATGAGGGATTCTATTTTGTACGTATATTGTCGTCATTGCTTCTTCTCCCAATAGAAACATGGATAGATATTGATCGTTCAATAGCACTTTTACTATTTCTTCGATGGATCTGTTATTTCTTTCTGCTACACCATTTTGTTGAGGATTATGAGGAATAGTTAGATCCCTCCTAATCCCTGTTGATTTGCAGAATGCAACGGACTCCTTTGAGGTGTATTCTCCTCCATTATCCGTTCTTAATGTCTTGATCTTCTTGTTTGTAAGGTTTTCTATTTTTGCCTTGAATTCTTGGAACTTGTTGAATACTTCATCTTTTGACTTTAGTAGGTATAGCCACGTCTTCCTTGAATAGTCATCTATGAATGTTACGTAGTAGAGAGATCCTCCTAAAGATTTGACTGGCATTGGACCGCAAACATCTGAGTGTATTAAATCTAGGGTTTCCTTAGATCTGTTGTTGTTGCTTGGGAATGGTTTCTTGATGTTCTTCCCAAGGGCACATCCTTTGCAAATTCCTTCATGTGTAGACTTCAATTCTAGTATCCCTTCAACCATCTTTCTGAGGAAAGGTAGTGCTTGATAATTGATATGAGATTACCTTCTATGCCAAAGCTCATTAGGGTTGAATTCTTCATGTACTAGGGCTTCTTCATTTCGTTCTAGTAGTCTATATAGATTCCCTTCACGTCTTCCAATAACCCTAGCATCTTCTATGTTGGAATCCTTATGCCATGATAACACTTTTT